>PVJD01016248.1:0-21750 GCA_004026545.1 Mormoops blainvillei | reverse complement strand
GCCTGTGTCTGGTCCTAGGCAACCTGTTTGGAGCTATTAATGAACCACAGCTTATCGTCTCCCCTGGTGGGCCTGTTTGTGTGCAGAAAGAACCAGATTGTGTATCAAGGCTGGCTTACCAGCACTGGACCTGGGGAAGGATCAGCTAAAGTCTCAGAACTTCCTGATATCTGCCTTAGTTGTTAAACTTAATCACTAAGATAACCTCCAGCTGTATTGCTCAGCAGCCTGGCTTAAGCTCCACAGGGTGTGGTAGAGTAAATCCTGCGGTTGGGTCTATTGCTTCCATTCAGGCTGTTGCCACTTGGGGTGTAGTACTCTGCCTGAAAAAGATGACCTCTGTAGTATGGGAATGACTCAGCACAGAGGTCCTATTGGCTCTTCTTTCAGTTCTCTCTCCAGAGCCACCAGTCCCAGACTCTCCTCATGTGCATATCTAGTCCACTCTGCCATCCTTCTACCAGAGTCCAGGGTAAGTGACTGGAAATGGAATTTAGTGTCTTGGTCCTTTCAGAGACTCTGCCGTCAGCCATCTTTCCCTGGTGGACAGAAAGCCTGCTGCTTTTCACAGCTGGATGTTATCTGGCTCCCTTTCCCAGATCTGTCGCTGTAGGCCAAGGAGCCCTGCTTGTGGTTTATACTCCACACTTCTCAGATGGAACCCTCTGGCAAATGAAATATCCTTCTAGATCTTCAGCTGCCACCCATCATAGCCCAGCCAGCTCTCTTGCACCTACTCTGCACTCTCTACCAGTCTCGTTGTGGTGAATTGGTTTCTTCTGTCTGACGACGGTTATAAGACTTCTCTCTAGCTATTGTTAAGTTGGTTATTCCAGATGATTTTCTACAATTTAGTTGTAATTCCAGTTTGGTCCTGGGAGGAGGTTTGTTTAACTTTCATTTATACCTCTACCATCTTAGATCTCTTGGCTTTGTTTTCTTGGTATACCCAGGAATATTTAAAAGCCCTTATTTCCTCATGTATCTCGTTTCCCAAACTAATTCTTCTCATATTTTTTTGGTCTATTTATTGCTTTTCCCAACTGATATCCTTTGTTGACAGCTTCAGTGACCAACACATTTGCCTTGAAATGTTTTCTGCCAACACCACCCTTTAAGCTGCCTCAGCCCTGGGAACACTTGAAGTTGGTCAAAACAAACAAGCCCTAGTGACCTTCCTTTAGGGAACTACCAGACAGGTCAAAGTACTTATGCGCAATTGTAGGGTAAATGGAGACAGCCAGGCTCCCTCACGCAGATGTCTTGGCAACTAAGAGAAGCAGTTTTCCCAAAGCCCTGAGAATGGGCCCAATAAGCAGTATTCCTATCAACTTGAGTGGGCTCGCGTGCATAGACTCATGCTGTGTTATATGATATCTTGGCACCCTGCCAGCTTTGTGTGCATTTAGTATATAAGGGAGTTGGGGCTCCCTGCCAATGCAACACATGGCTTGGGGCAGCATGGATCACCCTACCTGAGAATAAAGGCATGTCAGACATCCCAATGGCTCCATGAATTTTCTTCCATCTCCCAAATCCCAGAACCTGTCTGGTCTTGAAATGTCACAACACACCAGTTCTTTGAGATAATGTCTATGTTGTTTCCTCTAATTCAAGCATCCTGCACAGGAGTGTGGGCTGCCATCTCCACAGCTTCCACCAATTTGGTGAATGAGAGATGGAAAGCAGGCAATTTCAAACGTCAAAAACCCTCTCATTGCAATTACAGTAGTTTCTTTCTTCATTAAACTTTACCTTGATTGGTGTAAGTTCTTGACTAGGTTCCAGAGGTTATAACAAGTTGATTCTGACAGTTTGCCAGCTTATTCGCTGTTTTGTGGAGGGACAGAGCCCTGGATGTACCTGCTCCACCATTTTTGGTGACCTCAGCTTTAAAAAATTTTTTTTGTAAGGATGGTAATGTTAACATTACTTGTTGCTGTTGCATTTGTCATTGCTTCTATAGTTTCCAGTAGGTAGACCTAGGAAAAAATTTAATGGAAAATATCATGTCTTTGTAATGATATTCCAATTCAAATTTAATAGTAGAAAAATTAATACTACGAGGTTTTACCTAATTTATTTATTTTTGTACTTATATGTTTTTTCTCTTACCCTGAACATCTTGGTTTCTAATGCATTCATACTTATTTGTTTTATTCAAAATAAACCAATAATAATTTCAAAATAACAGTGCTAATATTGCTATTAACAATAAGATTACTAAAAGCATTTTAAGATTTTTTTTGGTTTGGGAATTTTTGTGCTTCATGGACATGTATGTATTTCCTTCACCAAATTCGGGAAATTTTCTGTTATTATTTTTTCAAATAGGTTTTAAATTTCTTGCTCTCTTTTTCTCCTCCTGGTGCCCCCATGATGTGAATGTTGGTATGATTGAAATTGTCCTGGAGACTTCTTAGGCTATCATAATTTGGGGGATTCTATTTTCTTTTTGCTGTTCTGATTGGGTGCTACTAATTTTTTTTATTTATTTATTTATCTATTTATTTATTTATTTATTTATTTGCTTCCTTATGTTCCAAATTGCTAATTTAATTCATGGCTTCATCTACTCTACTGTTGATTCCTTGTGAACTATTCTTCATTTCAGTTAATGTGTCTTTCATTTCATGTCCTCCTTCCAGGAGGTGCAGTCCAAGGTCAGCCACAGCCTGTCTTCTTCCCAGACTGTTT
Source organism: Mormoops blainvillei (assembly GCA_004026545.1). NCBI lineage: Eukaryota > Metazoa > Chordata > Mammalia > Chiroptera > Mormoopidae > Mormoops > Mormoops blainvillei. Next base: position 19,053 of record PVJD01016248.1, on the reverse strand, counting down.
TTTTTTTAATGCTGTTTAAGTTCTCACTATTGAGCATCCTTATATGCAGTGTTTTGAACTCTGCATCTAGTAGATTGCTTGTCTGCAGTTTATTTAAGTCTTTTTCTAGAGTTTTATTCTATTCTTTCATTTGGGATATGTTTGTTTGTTTATTCATTTTGGCTGCCTTCCCATGTTTGTTTCTATGTATTAGGTAGACCTGGTATGTCTCCTAAGCTTGCTAGAGTGGCCTAATGTAGTAGGTGTTCTATAAGGTCCAGTGGCACAGCCTCCCCTTTCACTCAATCTAGGTACTCAAGGTGTGCCCCCATGTGGGCTGTATACACCTTTCTCTTGTAGTTGAGACTTGAGGGCTGTTGGTATGTTAATGGGAGGAATTTACCCCCAGAGCAATCCACTGCAGTGACTGACTGTGACCACCAACCACAGGGGAGGGTCAGCTGTTCAGGGATCCACTCCATAGAGCAGGTCTTATTTTGGCAGTGCTATGGTACCCACTGAGTCCACCCCTGTGTGTGTTGCTTGTGGTTGTGGTTGGATGTTGGTGCTTTGACATGGTCTAAAGCTTTCCACTGGGTGTGCTGGCTCTGGGGTTTTCCAGGAGGTGCAGTCCAAGGTCAGCCACAGCCTGTCTACTTCCCAGGGTCACCCAGCAGGAGATACAAAATGATCTTCAGATAGCTGCTACTTGTGCTGGGCTTGGAGGTGTTTAGGTGAGGCCAAGCTAAGAACCACAGCCAGCTGCTCTTAGTGTCAGGTCTGGAGCCACTTAGTGAGAGGTACAGGGCACACAGAAGCCAGATGCAGCTTGTTTGAGAGATTTTAGGAAAATCTGAAGTGTAAGCCAGGACAGCTCTTTTGTATGGAAAACCCACTGGAAACAGCTTGGGTGGGCCTGGAAATTGTGTGGGGTGGGGCCTCTGGGTGGGGAAAATAGTGTGAGCCAGGTTGATGGGGTTTTGGATATGGCACCTGCCTGCTAGCTCTGTGGGAGGAAGGCTTATCAAAGGAACAATGCCTCTGCCAGCACTTCCATCTGGGAGAAAGCTGTCCCCTTAGCTCTTGCCCTGATGCTGGACAATTCGGTTACTCTTTGTATGTCTCTGATGCCTTCTGAGCTGTGGCCCCAGTGCTGGAGCTCAGAGGGAGTGAGTTGGTGCGAGTCTGTGCATTGGCCCTTTAAAAGGAATTGCCTGGGACTATAGAAGCCCTCTGTCTCCCTCAGCCTCAATTCCTTCTAGTTTTTGTAGCCAGAAGTTATGGGGACTTCTCTTCCTGGCACTGGAACCTTGGGCTGGGAAGCCTGGTAGCTGGGACCCCTTGCTCTCAGGGGGAACCTCTACAGCCAAGATATCCCTCTCAGTTTTTATCTGCAGCACATGTCTCTGGGACCAGCCTGTTTCACATCTCTTCCCCCTCCTGCCAATCTCGGTGTAGTTTTCTAGTTGTAAGACCCATTCAGTCAGATCTCAGGCAGTTCTGAATGATGGTTGTTCCCCAGTTTAGTTGTAATTTCGATGTGGTTGAGGATGCAAGTACCATGTTTACCTATAACACCATCTTGATATCAAGTTAACACATTGTTTTTTTCCATTTTTTAAAGAAATAATTGACATACATCACATATAAGTTTAACTGACAGAGCATGATGGTTTGATTTATGTATATTGTGAAATGATTACTACAATAGTTTCAGCTAGTTACCCATACCGCTTTCATCAGAGGCACTTACCTTCACTTCCATTCCCTGCTTCTCCAAGTGTTTCTTTTGTTCTCTTGATATTCTGTGGCAGGTCAGCAGGCTTGAGAACTACAGTGTTTACTTTTCATAAGTGTGAATAAAATGTTTTATAAAATATCACAGGCTCAGTCTCTCCCTGCTACCTTTAGCAACACTGTAAGGAAGAAATTTTCATTACCAAGGTAACCAGATTTTCTTTTCTAGACCTCCCCTCAGACCTGTGTTCCTCACTCTTTATCAAGGTGACCTCTTCCTGATCTCAAATACATGGAGTCCTGGTGGTCTCATCAACAGCTTCTTGTGATAATATGTCGGTAATATGTCACTATGTTCTTCCCCTAGAGATTTTTGGCCTCTGGCCATGAAAATAAAGAAACTGTCTTTGGCTAAAAAGATCTCTGGCAGAAGAGAGGGTAGTAATGGCAGGTTGAAGGGAGGGTACAAACTTGTGAATGAGACCTTTTCCTGAAATCCCGCCATTCAAGCATCATCTATTCATCCTCTTACAGGACTCTGACATAGCAAACTCAGAGAGGAACTGAAAGAACCTTCTGATATAATGCCAAACGTGCACAATAGCATATCTCTTATTCCTATTCATGGTACATGTTGGGTACCTTGAAGGACATTAAAGCTTTTCACTGGAGCTGACTTGATGTTGCATTACTGATCTACAAGGTGAAATCCAAAGGTTTCTAGGTAGACTCCAGAAAACAAAAGCTTTTGCCCTAGGCTTTTACTCTTCTGGAAATTTCACTTGTGTGTGAAAATATATTTTTTAAATTATAAATTAATGCATAGTTCTATGTAAAGATAGCACATTGAACCCATGAATTTATTTTTGCTCCTTCACTGAGCCCCATTTTTAAAAAATATATATTGTATTTATTATGCTATTACAGTTGTCCCAATTTTCCCCATTTGCCTCCCTCCTCCCAGTACCCCCATTCCCTCCAGCACCCCCCCCTCAGTTCATGTTCATGGGTCATGCATATAAGTTCTTTGGCTTCTCCATTTCCTACACTATTCTTGACATCCCCCTGTCTATTTTGTGTCTACCAGTTATGCTTCTTAACCTTTCCCCTTTTTCCACCATTCTCCCCCTTCCCCCTCCCCACTGATAACCCTCCAAATGATCTCCATATCTATGATTCTGTTCCTGTTCTGGTTGTTTGCCTAGTTTCTTTTCTTTCTTTCTTTCTTTCTTTTTTTTTAAAGATTTAGTTGTTGATAGTTGTGAATTTTTTCCATTTTAATGTTTATAGTTTTGATTTTTTTTCTTAAATAAGCCCCTTTAACATTTCATGCAGTAATGGCTTGGTGATGATAAACTCCTTTAGTTTCACCTTGTCTGGGAAGCACTTTATCTGCCCTTCCATTGTAAATGATAGCTTTGCTGGATAGAGTAATCTACATTGTAAATCCTTGCTTTTCATCACTTTGAATACTTCTGCCAGTCTCTTCTTCCCTGCAAAGATTCTTTTGAGAAATCCGCTGATAGTCTTATGGGAATTCCTTTGTAGGTTAACTCTCTGTTTTTCTCCTGCTGCTTTTAACATTCTCTGTTTATCTTTAACCTTTGGCATTTTAATTATGATACATTTTGGTGTGGTTGTCTTTCGGTCCAACTGCTTTGGGATTCTCTTAACTTTCTGGGCTTGTATGTCTATTTCCTTTGCCAGATTAGAGAAGGTTTTTTTTTTTCATTATTTGTTCAAACAAGTTTTCCATTTCTTGCTCTTCCTCTTCTCCTTCTGGCACCCTTATGATTCAGATTTTGCTATGTTCAAAGTTTTCCTAGAAGTTCCTAAGCCAACCCTCATTCTTAAAAAAATTCTTATTGCTTCTTTCTGCTCTGGGTGAATCTTTATTTCTTCCTTTTGTCCCAAATCATTCATTTGAATCTTGGATTCCTTCCCTTCACCGTTGGCTTCCTGCATATTTTTCATAATTTCACTTAGTGTATCCTTCATTTCTTTCCTTACTTTGTGGCCATACTCAGTGAGTTCTCTGAGCATCCTGATGACCAGTGTTTTGAACTATGCATCTGATATGTTGGCTGTCTCTGTTTCATTTAGTTCCTTTTCTGGGGTTTTGTGCTGTTTGTGTGTGTGTGTGTGTGTGTGTGTGTGTGTGCGCGCGCGCACGCCATATTTCTTTGCCTCCTCAATTTGGCAGCCTCCTTGTGCTTGTTTCTCTGTATTAGGTAGAGCTGCCTTGACTCCCTGTCTCAGTAGCATGGCCTATGTAGAAAAAGCACCTGTAAATTTTGTAGGGTAGAGCCTTAAGTAATTGCCAGGATGGGGCAACTTGCTTCACTGCTTTGTGGCTCTGTGTATGTGTAGGGGGGCTCAAAGAGGGGTTAGTGCTGCTGTCTGGCTTCTAGAGGTTTACCTGGCCCTTGCCCTGTGTGACTGGTGCCCTTCCAGCTGTTCCCTCATGCTGAATCCCACAAGGTGTGGTTCGGCATACGTTTTAAGTCCATATGGGCTCTTTAAGTGGAGTCTCCTGAAAATCCAACAGTTTCTTCTGCCACCCTAACCCCCCACTGGTTGTTACACCCAGAAGTTATAGGGATCTATCTTCCTGATGCCGGAACCTTGGGCTGTGCGGTCTGGCCATGGCTAGGATCACTCACTCCCAAGGTATCCTTCCCGATTTTCATCTACCACATGTGAATGTGGAACCATATGCTCCACTGCCACTGCCTCTCCGCACGATACCACATCTCTGTACCTCTCCACCCATTTCCAGGTCTCCACACCTCCTACCCATTTGAGTCAGTGTAGCTTCTTTAAGTCCTTGGCTGTTGGGCTTCCATACAGCTCGATTTTCTGATGGTTCTGGGTGTTGTTTGTTTTGAGGTCTAATTGTAATTCTTTCTGTGGTTGTGCGAGGAGGCAAAGCATGTTTACCTACACCTCCATTTTGGCTGAAAGTCCACTGAGCCTCATTTTAATGACAGTGAAAGAAAACCTCCAAGATTTGCCAAATAATAACAAAACTTAAAGGATTATTATCCAGAATATGTATGCATAATATGTAAAAATTACAGTGAAGGGATTTTTAAAAAGGCATAACTCCAAAGAAGCAAGAGAATAGGTAATAAGATAGAATCAATAGTATTTTGAAAGCTGGAAAACAAATGGTGAACTGATTAATTCAGTCAGCAGAGCTGAGGAAATTGAATTTTATAACAATAGAGAGAAAATGAAGGAAATGAAAATTTAAATATATATTAATTCAATAAAATTTCCCAAACTGAAGGTCATGAGTTTCCAGGTTGAAAGATCCCATGACTAATGAAAATGGACCCACACTAAGACATATCTTCATGTAATTTTTCAAAGCTTGGGTAAAAAGGTCATACAAGCTTCCAGAGATAAAAACAAGTCATATATAATGGATCAAGAATCAGAATGGCTTTGGATATCTCAATATCAACATTGGTAACTAGGAGATAATGGCAAAATGCCTTTAAAATTCTGAAGAATAATGATTTTCAACCTAGAGTTCTGTTTCTAGCCATTTTGTCATTCAAGTGTGAGAACAGAAGAAAGACATTTTCAGATAAACAAGGTCTAAAAAATTTACCCCTCATGCACCTCTTGTTTAAAATAAGCTTTAAACCAAAAAAGAGGAAATACTTGGGTTATTGGGGAAAGGATCCAGAATAAGAAAGAGACAAAAGGAAATATCCAGGATGATGGTTAAAGTAGGTCCCAGGTTGACAGCTACATGTCAGAAAATAGTAGAATACAACCAGCTCATACATGCCAGGGGCTTCAGTAGAGATATCAAGATACCTGACATACCTGAACATATGGAGAAGAGACAGAGGTAACTGATGAAATGTTTAAAGTTGAATTCCTGCTAATGTCTTTAAAGAAAAATAAAATAATTATTAATTCCAGGGAAAACAAAAAGTTGTGTCAGTAAGGAAAAGTATTCATGATACTTCATGGCTAAACTGCAAGTAACGTCTACTTAGCCACCATACTGAAAACACTGAATAGTGGTGTAATCACATTTATGATATGCCTATATGGGAAGAATGTAGGGATGGTAAGTGTCCTTGGGTGAGGTAGAAGACAAGGTATATGTTGGTATGTCAACAGACAATGCCAATAATTTAAAAATCATAGCAATCAGATAATGTTATTAAGAGAGCCAAAATAAGTACCAAGGGAATCAGTTAAAAGAGTTGAAGCCTCTTGCCTCTGGAGAATGGGAATTAATGGCGTAGAGGAAAAGCACTGTTTTTCATAACAAAACTTATAGAACTATTTAATTTTGTAAACTGTGATACTGTATAACTTTAATAAAAATAAATTAAAATATAAAAGACATGCATGCCCATTATAAAAACTTGGAAAATTTTAAAAAGCAAAACAATATTTTTGAATCACAAAGCTCACTACTTATCAATAGCCATATTTAATATTTTGGTCTATTTTCTTTCACACTTTCTGCATGCCAGTTTTTTCATTAATTTTAAAAATATGGAACACTTCATGAATTTGTTTATCACCCAATTTTAAATAGCTGTGATTATCCTGATATCTTGGCTTTTCTCTCTATTAATGTCAAAGTGTGTATATTTTCACCCTGGCTGGTGTGGCTCAGTAGGTTGGGCATTGTCCCAAAAACTGGGGGATTGCTGGGTTCGATTCCCTGTAAGGGCACATGCCTGGGTTATGGGTCCATTGATCATAATCAACTGATCAATGTTTCTCTACCCATCTTTCTCCCTCCATTCTCCTTTCTTTAAAGTAAATAAATAACATATTTAAAATATATATACATTTTTCTGTTATACTCTTTTAAATGGCTGTGTATTGTTCCCCTGTGTAGATATACCATAATCAATTTGACTATTCTTTACTATTGGGCATTTAGATTGTTCCCTTTTAGGCCACTATAGCTAATGCTGCAGTGAACAACTTTAGTCATAATTTTTCTGTACTTTAAATTATTTCCCTAGTATTTATTCTGCAGATTGGTACTGAAGTATGTGTCCCCCAAATTAATATGTTGAAGCACTATGTCCTAACATAGGTGTATTGGAGCTGGGGCATATAAGTAGGTGATAAAGGATATATAAGGCCATAAGGATGGGGTCATATTTCCATAGGGCTGACGTCCTTGTAAGAGAAGGAAGAGACACAAGAGGTCTGTCTCTGTCTACCCCTCTCTCTCTCCCTCTCTATGCACACAGAGGAAAGGCCATGTGAGGACAAAGCATAAGGCAGCTTATCTGCAAGCCAGGAAGAGAACTCTCACTGGAAACCAACTCTGATGGTACCCTGATCTTGGATTTCTAACTTCCAGAACTGCGAGAAAATAAATTTTTGTTGTGTAAGCCACCCAGTCTGTGGTATTTTGTTATGGCAGCACCAGCAGAGTAATACACATATTTTCAACACTTACAGTGTATTTGAAAGTACCTATGGACGACAGTGTCAACATAATAAATGTCCAAACCTATAAGAATTTTATGAGTTTATTTGAACCAAACTGAACACAATTACCAGGACACAAAATCTCAATGGATTGAGAAAATGCTTCAGATAATGGCAGTTTTGCACCTTATTTTGCACATTAGAGTCAAAGGAGAAGATGTAAGGGGGTTACATGAAATCTGTTAGTGGTAGATTAGGAAAATGGGAGGAAAAAAGCAGGGAAATCTCTGGGATTGGATAAAAAGTAAAAACAGTCATGTACTTCTTTTACATTGGTCAATAAAGGGTAGTGGATAATTAACATTTATAGCACATAGAGGTGGTATGCTGGTAACAAGATAGCAATGAGGAGTTCTGTGGTCTCTGCTCTGGTGGGAGATTGCACCCTGAGGGGTCTTGAAAAAGGGGAAGACTCTGACTTTACAAAGGCATATTATTATAGATGCAAAAAGACAATAGACAGGCTCAATTAAGGTAAAGATTGACCTTTGTCAGGGAAGCTACAGGGCTAGGACCTGACTACCCCCTATGACTCACTTTTAGTCAGGAATTCTATGTTCATACCATCCTATGTGATTCCTTTTGGCCTCAGTTTGTTAAGCCCACCGTTCAGGCATCCCCTGAGCTTGTCAGGTTTAATATGTGACAACTTTTTCATTGACAGAAACTAGACATTTAGTCTATAGAATATACAGATATCAAATTATAATGTTGTATACCTGAAACATATGTTATTAACCAATGTTACCTCAATTAAAATAAAGAAATAAAAACACCCCTGTATAAATGTCAATGTCCTTGGGGAAGACTTATACAAAGGGCTATTGTCAGTCCTTCACACCGTAGTGTGAAAATTTTATATGCTTCTTTCTCTTTTAGAATGAAGTGAAATACTGGCACCTGGAGGTGGAACTCACTGCAGCTAATAAAGGATTGGTAGAGTTTCTGGAAGTCACAGAGACCTAGCAGTACTGAATTAATAAATGCCAAAACAAGAGTTGATAATTATTTAGATTTGTAGCAGTGTTTTCCTTTTGTTCAGTGAGTTGTATAAATTGTTTATCAATATGAATAAACATTGCTTGTCCTCCTTCTCTTCAAAATATATCTTAAATCCACACTTTCTTCCTATCTCTTCTGCTCTGACTCTAGAGCAAGCCACTCTGATCACATCCCCTTCTCCCATAATCTGTTCTTTTCACCACTAACAGAGTATATTTATAAAAATTGGAAACCAAATCCTGTCTCTTCACCACTCAATACTGCTTTCTATCACATTTTAAATAAAGTTCAGACTCCTTACCAGTTTATATTATATATGTATAATATTTTATATCATCTATAATTTACTTCAAACACTTCAGTATCAATGTGTAATATGCCTTATTTAATCTACTGCAAGATGTATATTTTTTTCACTTTTTATCACTCATGGAATTGCAGCAAATTTTACCTTTAATGGGATGTCAGAGTTTGAGAACAATTTTCTTTCTTGGTGCATGAAAGAATGACAGGTCTCAACCAGGAGTAAGGTCACGCTCCATATTTTGTAATAAAAATTGTGGAGGCATTTTGTGGACCTTATCTTCCTGGACTAAGGAACAACAGCCAGAGTGTCTGTGAGAAACACACCTTGGCCTAATGGGGTGCTTGTCTCCACATCTCCCAGAGTGTAGGGAAGGGTCCTAGGCCAGGCAAGAGCACCTCCTAGCAGAGCTGAGGTGAATTATCAGGTTGAGCTGGTGCAAGTATCTCCAGTTGACAGCTTCTGTGACCTTGTACAGGTTTTCGGTACAGATTTTCCTATTGTGGTTTAAGACAGGTGGGTTGTCAAGGAACTTGGGAATATCTTTTTTTCCACAGAATTTATTCATGTGATAACCTTAAGAAAATCCAAGTTCAAAGACCAAGTAAGTAGGAGAACCTTCATTTTTATAGGCTTCTTTGCTGTTTTCTTTCCTAAGTCCTTTGTCCTAGTGAATTTAAATGGATTTGATTTGCAAATTTGGACTTAAACCCATTGTTTTTGAAACACATCAGTTGAATAAGATTGAGATTTATTTTATTTAGAATTAAAAAAATGACAGATCTCACAATCTATACTATCTTGGATTCATAGAAGCAATGATTTAATGAAATAGTATATCTGTCTACAAAATGACCTATTGAAATACTGGTCTGGGGTGAGGGAAGTGGAGGTAGTAAGAAAGGGTGGATTTACTCTGTATTTTGAAGTGGAAAAGAACCAGGCAATGTTTATTCATTTTATAAGCAATTTATAGAACTCATTGTAAATTAGTTTTATTCCAAACTCTGGGGATGGTTAGTTAACATTTAAATTATTTTCATCAGGAAAATGCACTCAGGAATGGTTAGTTAGCATTTGAAAGACCCTGCACAGGTTTTCATACTCCAACCCCTAGATACTTACATTTTCCTACCTGAACCAGTGCTAAAGTAGGAGTTCTTAAACTTTCTTTATGCCATGGGCTCCTTATGTCAACCTGTGAAGCCTTTTCAGAGTCATGATCTTTAAAAATGTATGTGCATTTATGGCTTTATACAATAATAGCAAAGATTGTTCTCGTGTCTGTAAGTACATCAGCATCATCAGACACTTCTCAGAAAGTATTGGAACATGAACATGGAATCTGCGCTCTTTCTAAACTCAGGTAGCTGTGCCAGGCTGTGTACCACCATCAAGGAGGAAGCCGAGTCATTCCCTGAAGCTTTGCGTAAACCACACTGTGTTTTTTTTTTACTAAATGATTACTTTTAAACTAAAATTGCAAGTGAAACTTCTCATTTAAAAGTCAGTTTTAAATAAAAAACTCTGAAGCCCTGGCCAGGGATCTCAGTTTGTTGGAGCATTGTCCCACATACCAAAAGATTGCAGCTTCTGTCTTGCTCTATATTTGATTATCACTGTAATCTTGTTATGAGAACATGCAAACAAGCCTATTGAGAGGTCTATGTGGTGGGGAACTGAGATTTCCTGACAACAGCTAACACAAACTTGCTAGACGTATGAATGAACCACCTTCAAAGCAGATCTCCAGCCCATTCTAGCCTTCAGATGTCTGAAACCCTAGCGAACGTCTTGACTGCAAGAACCCAACTAAACTTCTCCCTGATTTCTGACACACAGAAATTATGTGGGGTAATAAATGTTTGTTGTCTTGAGGTGCTAAATTTTGGGGTAATTTGTAACACAGCTATAGGCAAACCATGTAATAGATATTTCTGCTCCACTCAGAAAATAGGCTGATCCTGTTACCATACCATTGGGTGGCCAAAAAGTCTGTTTAATTTTTCCTGTAAAATAAAAGACATATTTTTCATTTTCACTAATAACTTTGTTGATTTTGATATTTTGAGTATGTTGGCTATCTCCCAAGTGATATGACATTGATTGTCCTCCATTAATGTCTCGAGGTGATCATTATCAACTTCAACTGGTCTACCTGAGACTCCCTCAACTTGGCTATCACCGTTTGCTCAGCCGGGGGATCACCAGAGACTCAGACCTACTCAACTTACTAGCATACCCAAACTATTAACAGCGACTTTTCCATATGAATAGCTGGTCTTGGCTCATCCATCACAACTTATTAAATTATCTCAATTAAGCAAAAACCAGCCTCAGTGAGCCCACAGGCTTGTGTACCTCTTGCTAAGTGGTCCCAGGCCTGGCACTACAGCAGCTAGCCTAGACTCACAGCTTAGCCTCACCTGGAAATCTCCAAGCCCAGCATAAGTAGCAGCCATCTCAGGTTGCTTTATAGCTCAGGCAGGGTGGCACTGGGAAGAACAGAGGTGGGGGCTGACCTTGGCCTGAACCACCTGGGAAACCCCAGGGACTGTACACCCAGTGGACAACTACAGACCACACAGGAATACAACCAACCTGCCCCTGCGCAGCTGATCCTCCTTGAAGTGAGATGGTTGCTGGTCAGTGTTCATGTCCAGTCCTTTCAGCTGACTGGTCTGGGTAAATCCCTCCCATTGACCTGTCAACATCAATCAAGGCTCAACTACAAGAGGAGGTTGTACTCAGTCCACATGAAGGGCACGCCTGGAGTACCAAGCTTGGGCAATGGGGAGGCTGTGCCACTGGACCCTACAGGACACCTACTACATTAGGCCACTCTACTAAGACAGGGAGTCACAGAAGCTTGACATAATACACAAAAACAAACACAGGGGGGCTGCCAAAATGAGGAGACAAAGAAACATGGCCCAAAGGAAAAAATAGATCAAAACTCCAGAAAAAGAACTAAACAAGATGGTGATAAGCAATGTATCAGATGCAAAGTTCAGAACACTGGTTATAAGGATGCTCAATGAACTTAGTGAGGACCTCAACAGTACAAAAAAGATCCAGTCAGAAACTAAAAATACATTAATTAAAATAAATAACAATTTACAGGGTAAACACAGTGGAGTGGATGAAGCTGAGAATCAAATCAATGATTTGGAACATAAGGAAACAAAACAAAACAAAAATGAATTAAAACAAGAAGAGCCTTGACATCTAGTCAAGATGGAGGCTTCACCTCCTTGTACAACCATAGAATTACAGCCAGATCTCAAAAAAACAAACAAACGAAACAAGAAAGAATCATGAGAGTCCTGGCTGGTATGGCTCAGTGAATTCAGTGCTGGCCTGCAAACCGAAGGGTTACCAGTTCAATTCCCAGTCAGGGTACATGCCTGGGTTGCAGGCCAGGTCCCCAGTAAGGGGCACGTGAGAGGAAACCATACATTGATCATTCTCTCCCTCTCTTCTTTCCGTCCCCTCTCAAAAAAATAAATAAATAAAATATTTTAAAAAATAAAAATAAATTTATTTTAAAAATCTTCAGAAAATCAAGCTGTATAGAAGTCTGATAACTAAGGATTTAAAGAAACCACATTCATCCAGATGGGTATGAGGGGTGAAGTCACAGAGCAGGGATAGAGAGGATATGGTGTGGAGCAACATGGCAGCAGTGACATTGGTGGAAGGGATGGTCTAACGTTCATGTGTGGTGGATAAAATTTGGGAGGGATACCTTGGGAGTGAGCAATCCCAGCCCCAGGCCAGACAGCACAGCTCAGGGTTCCAGCACTGAGGAGATACATCCCTGGTAGCTCTGGCTGTAAAAACCATTGGGAGTTGGAGCAACAGGAGAAACTGCCAGAGTTTTGCCACTTAAAGGGCCTCACAGACTTAGAATATACATAAACCCCATCGTGGCAGCTGGAAGGATGATAATCGCATACAGGATGGGGTGATGTGACTGGAATATGGGGGCAGTGCCTGGCAGGCCTCCAGAAGCCACACAGCAGCATTGACCCCTCTTCAATCTACAATCCCCCACACAGAATGACAAAGCAGCGAAGCAAGTTGCACCATCCTGGCAATTACTTAAGGCTCTACCCTACAAAATTTACAGGTGCTTTTTCTACATAGGCCATGCTACTGAGACAGGGAGTCAAGGCAGCTCTACCTAATACAGGGAAACAAGCACAAGGAGGCTGCCAAATTGAGGAGGCAAAGAAATGTGACACACACACACACACACACACACACACACACACACACATACACACAAACAGCACAAAACCCCAGAAAAGGAACTAAATGAAACAGAGACAGTCAACATATCAGATGCATAGTTCAAAACACTGGTCATCAGGATGCTCAGAGAACTCACTGACTATGGCCACGAAGTAAAGAAAGAAACGAAGGATACACTAAGTGAAATTATGAAAAATATGCAGGAAGCCAACGGTGAAGGGAAGGAATCCAAGATTCAAATGAATGATTTGGGACAAAAGGAAGAAATAAAGATTCACCCAGAGCAGAAAGAAGGAATAAGAATTTTTAAAAATGAGGGTTGGCTTAGGAACTTCTGGGACAACTTTGAACAGCAAAATCTGAATCATAAGGGTGCCAGAAGGAGAAGAGGAAGAGCAAGAAATTGAAAACTTGTTTGAACGAATAATGAAAAAAAAAAAACTTCTCTAATCTGGCAAAGGAAATAGACATACAAGTCCAGGAAGCACAGAGAGTACCGAACAAGTTGGACCCAAAGAGTTCCACACCAAAAAACGTCATAATTAAAATGTCAAAGATTAAAGATAAGGAGAGAGGGAGATCAATATGGTGCATGAGTGAATAGAAATCACACTAAACTCCCAGGACCAATCTGGAATTACAACTAAATTGTGGAGAAACCATGCAGAACAAATAGCTGAACAATAGCAAGAGAGAAGCCTTATAACCTCGGACAAACAGCAGAATCAGTTTCAGCACAGCCTGACTGGTAAGGAAAGCTGCAGAGACTCAAAGAGGCTGGGAGGAAACCCTCAGGTGGCAGTGCCAGAGGGGTATTGAAGTGGCCAGTTGAATCCCCCTGAGAAGAGTGGGGTCTAAACCATATGCAGGGAACCTGAGCCTACAGCACTGGAGCCCAAAAAGTACAGATAACAGCCAGCTTCGAAAAGCAGCAGGGTTGCTCTCTGCCAGAGATGGGTGGCTAGAGACTGAAAGAGCTATTTCAAAGGCAACACAAAAATTTTCATTTCTAGCCAGCTACCCTGGGCTCCAGCAAAGTCAGGTGCAGAGTGGGCTAGGGACACCTGAGGAGAGACTGGGGATGGAGGCTTTGGGGAGAGAATTGAGAAAGTAGCCTCTAGGATCCCAGTACAGAGTCATTCTCCATGCAGCAGCCATCTTGCTCAGGCAGACCACTCCCCTGAGCAGTGGCAGCTTCTGAAGAAACAACAGCCCCACCCCCAGGAGGGACTCTGCCCTGGCCCTGTGGTGCTTAAGCCTGACTGAGTGCAGAGAGGCAGCCACATACAGTAGATCCCTGCAAAGAGGTGGTAGAGTAGACTAGGGATGCTTGAGGAGAGACTGCAGACAGAGCTTTTGGGGAGAGAGCTGAGAGAGTAGCTTCTGGAATCTTGGTGCTGAGCCATCCCCCATAAGGCAGCAGCCATTGGGCTCACACAGAATGTTCCTCTCCGAGCAGCAGCAGCTTGAGGGGAAACATTAGCCCCAGCCTCTGGAGTGATTCTGCCCAACACTATGATGCTTAAGCCTGACTGCTGAGTGCAGAGTGACTAGATTAACAATTGAAGGAGACAGCCACAGACAGCAGAAAGTCTCGAACAGGCTGGCTAAGGTCAGACACAGTTAATATCTGACATCTCCAGAGGTGGATCCAGAAAGAAAGACACAGTGGTAAATAATAGAGGCTACTGGGACAAAATCCACTGTGGTCTTCTCCATGATTTTCAATATTTTCTTTACTGCATATCATTTTAACATTCATTTCTTGTCCATCAAGTTGTTGCATATTAAGTCACTAGATTTTACACTATAGTTTATTTCTCTCCTTTCTTATAATAGTCTTAATCTCTTCACAGCCATATTAATACCGGTTCATTTGCTGTTGATAGTGGGATTGCAAGGGGGGTATATTTTTGCAGTCATGGGTTTGTTACCTGGGCTTTGTGGATTTGCTCTGGCAGCCAAATAATGGGAAGACAAAGAAACAACCCCCAATTGAAAGGAAAGGAGGAATCCCCAGAAGACTACTAAATGAAATACAGGCAAGTAAACTATCTGATATTGAGTTCAAAACAATGGTTATAAGGAAGCTCAATGAACTCAATGAGCTCAGTGAGAATTACAAAAAGTACAGAGAAACTATGACTAACTTAATGCAAACTATATCAGTATGAAAAAGGACATAGAAACTATCAACAAGAGCCAAGAGGAAATGAAGAATACAGTTTCTGAATTGAAGAACACAGTACAAGGAATCAAAAGCAGGCTAGATGAAGCAGAGGATCAAATCAGCAAACTGGATGACATGGTAGAAAAAAACTCCCAGAAAGAGCAAGATAATGAAAAGAGGCTCAAAAAGAACGAAGGGGGGGTTAAGGGAAATGCAGGACAACATAAAATGTAATAATATCCATATAATAGGAATACCAGAAGGAGAAGAAGAAGAGCAAAGGATAGGAAACCTGTTTGAAAAAGTCATGATGGAAAACTTCCCTAATTTGAGGAGAGAAAAAGTCATGCAAGTCCAGGAAGCACAGAAGGTCCCAATCAAGAGGAACCCAAAGAGGTCCACTTCATAACACATCATAATGAAAACAGCAAATATCAAGGACAAAGAGAATCTTAAAGGCAGCAAGGAAGAAATAGGACGTAACATACAAGGGAGCTCTGATAAAGCTAGCAGCTGACTACTCCACATAAATACTACAAGCCAGAAGAGAATGGCAAGAAGTATTCCAGGTAATGAAAAGCAAAGGGCTTCAACCAAGACTACGCTACCCAGCAAGGTTCTCAATTAAAATGGAAGGGAAAATAAGGAGTTTGTCAGCAAAAATGCTAAAAGAATATGGCTCTACCAAACCAGCCATGCAAGATATGCTAAAGGGACTGCTTTAAGAAGATGAAGAAAAAAAGTGAGAGAGAGGAACACAAGTACAAAGGGAAAACATGAATAAGTACCTGTCTGTTTCCCATCCTGTGGGTGTTCAGTGGAGAGCAAAACACACGGCGGGGGTGGGGGGTTGCAGTGCTGCAAGCCTGGGGAGAGATGGAGAGCGCCCCCTCCAAGGAGAACACTCCTGTTCCCAGGTTTCCAGGGTTTTTATTGAGGCTGGTTACTAAAGGTGCATGACTGCTAACAATTGTATCTGTTCCCAGGGTACAAGAGGAGAGGGGTGAGAGAACGGTCAGGTAATGTTTACCAGGACATCCAAGAGGGAGGGAACACTCGTTCCCCTTCAATGGCTGCATTTGTACCAAGTTCCGCATTCAGAGCTCTTCTCTTGGTGTCACAGGTACACATACCTAGGAGGTCGAACTCCCACATCTCCCTCTTTTTTGTTTCGCAAAGTAAGCATTAGAACGTTATGCTCCTGGGTATGTATAGCATGTCACATTGAGCAAAGACAACAAAGACAGATGATAAGGATAATGCCAACCAAGATCACACCCATCACCACCCCCCATTGTCCGAGGTACAGTGGCTCAGTCCATGTGCTCGGATCAAGCCACTGTAGGTGGTCGCTCAAGGTCTAGAAGACATGATCTTCAGTGGCATTCTGGAGGGCTCACAGATGTTCTTGTAGTTTCTGATGGAGCTGAGATATCTGGCCTTGCAGGTGGGAGGAGAGGGCTTCCTGGCGGTGGCGTTTCACCTCGTCCCAGGAGTGTTGGCATGCATTCTACCTGAGGGGAGTCATGCAGAGCCTGCTGAAGCCAGGATCGCAGGTGAGCTGCTGCCTGGTGTCAAGGATGTCTTGTTGCTCCTGGAGCCAGATGATAGCTGTCTCAACAGCTCCAAGGTGTCTGAGTATTTCCTGGTCAATGCCAGTCTGCTGGAGCATCTCCTGCGTGGTGTAGGAGAGCAGGCTACTCACAACATGAGCACTCTGGACAGATTCAGCTAGAGCAACAGCGGCTGTGGTGGCTGTTGTGGCAAGTATTATGGCAGAAACAATGCACGCTATTAGGACCCCAAAGAATCGCTTTATCCTCAGCTCTGCGAGTGCCGATTTGAGGACCGCAGTTCCCCAGGGTCTTTCCAAGGTTGATTGGCATTGACAGGGAGACATAGCTCAGCCTGCCTGTGACCAAGAAACACAGCTGTAAAACTGAAGTGGGTTGCATTCTCATGAGTAAGATAGGAAGTAAGAAGAGACCCGTGTGTGGGTCGTATAACATAGGTGTCATCTTCTCGAGTTACCGAGGTATTAGTGGATACTAAGAGAAGGAATGGATGCGTGGTGCACACAGTGACCCAATTGGTTGCATTAAGGAGAAGGCGTTTGTGGTGATTCTGCGACTGTGGGCACCAGAACGAATCTGCAGCGTTTGGCCAATCCCCCTTTCAATAAAGGGAAGGCCAACCCTCCAGAGGCTAGGGAACTAGGGCCTCTGGAGGCCACTGTGAACAATCCTTAGGAGAGGTCCTCCTAGGACCTGGCCAAGCCACTGGTTCTTGGTGCAGCATGACCCAGGGATGGCCTGTCATTGATTCCGCCAAGTCTCATTGCACTCTGAAACTTGAGAGAGGAGCCCCAGTCCTCCCAGACCATCTTGCTATGGTCTGAGACCTTCGTGGCAAGGGGAAATTGTCCATGGCACAGTTCCCACCTTTGAGTGTTGCCATGGGCTGGGCATCATTGCCCAAGAGACCGCCCAGAAACATTATAATATGTGCCATTAAGATCTAAGATCTGGATGATGGACCGCAACCAGATGCGACTCTTGTTGATTGCCGGACCATAAGAGACCGCCTGGGTAACAATAGGGAGGCACAGGGTATCAGAGAGGGTGGTGAGGCAGAACAGTAGGTGCGGTATCTGAAAGAGTGAGCCATTTTTTACCCAATCCCAATGCCTCTCCTGAATCAGAGGGCCATCAGGCAGGAGCCATGCACCTCCTGTCCAGTCTGTGTCATTACTGGACAGGGGTGGCCCAGTGTGCCACCTTGCAGACATGTGGAAGATCAGGGGATCTATGATGTGTACCAAGTAAAGGTGCCCCCCCACCACTCCACCTCCTTCCTGATCACCCCACGGGCTACCACTGGAAGTGTCAGCAGTACAATGGCTACGATCGTCATGTTGGCAGAGTTTTTAGCTATGATGGCAAAGAAGGCCAACAAGCAGTTAGAGGGGGTTGGGTCACAGCCTCCTTGGGCTAGGAGGCAATCTGCCTCTTGGGACAGCCTTTTCAGGCTCCCCCATGTGATGGGGGCAGGCTCTAGGCATCAGGTGTGGTACGGTCAAACCATATCCTGTCGTCACTGCTTTCGAACCTCAAGATGCTCCATCAGTTGTGCCATTTGTTGGCTTAGAGGTTGCTCCCAATGGAATGGGGCCGACTGCTACAGCTCAGGTACAGTAGGGCTTAACCTGCCTGGCTGGGATGCAGAGGGGTCTATGCTCTGTAGAAACACAAGCATACCCATGTTCCCACACCAAGAGCTCTGTGGGCCTTTGCCAGTTTCTGTCACCATTGAAAGGGCAAAAGAGGACCAGTAGATACAGAACCCCCTTGCTCTGCCCCTGGGCAAAATACCGTTTGATGGGAGCTGTGAGCATCGAGTCACGATTCAAAAAATTGAGGGTGAATAGTACCTTGCATAATAGTTCTGTTGGAGTAAGTTGTTCTTCCCTACTTCTCTTTTTTTATTTTAAAAGGTAAGATTTTAGCGTAGCGTGGGTGCACTCGGCTATTGCCTGCCCGGTAGGGTTGTAGGAGATACCCGTCAGGTGCACAACGCCCCAGCGTTCGAGAAATGCTTGACTGGCTCTGGCTATATGGCCTGACCCATTATCAGTCTTGATCTGTTGGGGTTTGCCAAGGTAGGCGAACACCTAGAACCAATGGGCAGGGATATGCTTAGCGGGTTCCCCAGCAGGAGACGAGGCCGTAGAGTGCCCCCGGGTGGATAACTATGGAGAGGTGAACATACCTGAGTCGTCCAAATACAGGAACATGAACAATGTCTGTTTGCCAGATGGCAAGAGGCTTCAGGCCTCATGGGTTACCCCCTAAGGATTGTCCCGCAGGCACGTGGAACTGACAATCAGGGCAAACGCGAATGGTTTCTTTGACCTCCCCAGGCGTTATTCTAAACTCCTTAGGCAGGGCTCGGCTGTTCTGATGGTGGAGCTGATGCGAGGCCTGCGCTTGTTGGAAAGAGGAGAGCTAGCTCACGAGCCCGTCGGCCTCCTGGTTGCCCTCTGCTATGGGCCCAGGGAGGCCGGAGTGTGAGCGAACATGGGTTATGAAAAGAGGATGCTGCCGCCAATCTAATAGAG
>PVJD01016247.1:0-21752 GCA_004026545.1 Mormoops blainvillei | reverse complement strand
GAGGTGGGGGTGGGTGGGGTGGGGGAAAGTGGTGGTGGGAAAATGGAGACAACTGTACTTGAACAACAATAAAAAAAGAAAAGAAAAAAACACTTTTAATTATAAATTATATAAAATTATCACGTCATTATAATTACCCTGTGTGGTTAATATATCAGATTGGATTTATAATTATATATATATCAGTACTTATGATGATGATGCCACTTAACACTGTGAGCACTTTCTATATGCTAGGCACTGTTTTAGGTGTTTTATACATACTATCTCATTCAGTCCTTCCAACAACCCTATTAAATTGGTACTATTATAATTTCCCACAGGTGTAGTTGAGAGTCTTAGTTAAGGCACTACAGTTAGTCAATAGAAAAGGTGAAATATATACTATTGACTCTCCCTGTAAAGTACCAAGTATATAGAGTGTTCCATAATAGTAGCTAATAGTAATGATGATAACAATGATTTTTTTTTTGCACTGAGCCAGCATTTTCTCTTTAGGACATTGCCAACTTAAATGTCCCAGTCTCTGGCTCCATAGGAGACATAATATGCTAATTCGCTCATTAGTTTTTTTAATTCAGTTTAACAAACACGTTGAGCTAGGTACTGAGGCCTCAGAGGAATCCGATTCAGTCCCTTTCCCCTGGAGCTTCCCAGGCCACTAGGGGAGACAGACACTTAGCTAAAGAGGCTGATCACTGACTGTGGTGGGAGACATGTAAGTACAGGCTTTGGTATGCATAGGGCAAGGTAGATTTGGGTGGGGGCTTTATCCTGACCCTAATTTATAGAGTGGAGTATGTTCACTTTTGGTAGCTCTGCAACATGCCCTCCATGCGAGGCAGCCTGGCCACGCTGACCCTCCTAGGCAAGTTGGTGGATGCCATCCCAGCTCTGGCCGACACGATCGTAATGGAGCACTGTGAGTGAGCTCTGAGGAAGAGCTTCCATTCCCTCTTCACCTGCTTCGATCACACTTCCATCTGGGTGGTCTCTTACACCTTCATTACTTTCCTTCTCTAAGCTTTGGTTTCCCCATCTGCAAAATGTGCTGTATGTTTGCCAATTTGAAAAAGTGCTTCTAGACTCTGGTCTTAGCTATTTCTGTTGACTATTTTAAGACAAATTAATTAAGTAGCTAGTATGAACCTCCCTTTTGGATGGAAGGAGGAATTAATTCTGAAACATTAGAAGCACTCTATTCTACCAGTAAAATGCAAATAAATATCTCACAGAAGATTTACCCAAGGGTAAATCACTTAACTTCTCTAAATCCTAGTCTTCCCCTTTGGTTAAATGCCCAGAAGTCATTTATTGTGGGGGATTGTTGGGGATTACCACTGTTACCCCATTGAGGGCAGCATTTATAGCTTCCTATAGCAGTTGACATTGTGTGGTACTCCCGGTCCCTTGGTTGTTTTCTGGACAGGTGACATGACGGAGCACCTGTTGAGAGGTTTAGTATACCCCAATGAGGGGGTGCAAGCTTCTGCCTGTTACCTCTATGGGAAGCTGTACTCCTCACCAAAGGCAGCTGAGATGCTTTCAGGCCATTTCCGGGAGAAGCTGTGCCCTCTCTTCCTTTCTACGCTGGATGGTGCCCAGACAAAGGAGCTACAGATCAATTGCTTGGGTAAAACATGAGACTGCAGGGGAAACAGAGAGAGTGTTTGAGGTTTTGCTTGAGGACTTGAGATATTGGTTCTTTAGTGGTGGGGAAGTTTGCTGCTTTGCAAAACCAAGGGTTTGGGAGATAAGATGCACAGACTGTGAAAGAGGCATAGAGTTGGTGTGGCCCCTTGAGAATGTTGCCTGTGGAAGGAGAAGAAAGACAGTAGGACAGCAATTTTTCTGTCTCCAATCTGCCTATCCTGGTGCCTCCTAATGCTACCAAGTTAATCTTCACACTACGTAGCTTGCATCCTGTCAGTTTCCTATTTGGAAAATCATCTATGGCTCCCTCTAGCCTCCAGGGTGATGTCCAGGTTGCTTTGTGTGTTATTTGAGGCTCCTTAGGCAGGAGCTATGGGGAAACACATAGTGGGTGGGTGACAATAGCTTCTTTTCACAGTTTGGGCCAAGCGCCATGTTACGAACAGTCCAGCCACACACAGCGAGCATTCATTCTGGGCTGGGCTCTGGGGTCAGAAAATGATCAAGCTCAAGGTCTATTCTGAGGGAGCTCAGAGTCCAGATGTGGACAGTTAGAGTCCAGTGTGGTAAGTGCTGTTATGGAGGTTGCACAGAAAAGGGTGTGATTCTATTTAAAGTAGTGCTCTAATTCTTACATATAGAAAACCCTAATAATTCCACCAAAAAACTTAAACTAGTAAATGAATTCAGTCAAGTTGCAGGATACAAAATCAGTTGTATTTCCATATGCTAACAACAAATCTGAAAAAGAAATTAAGAAAACAATCCATTTTACAATAGCATTAAAAAGAATAGAATACTTAGGAATATCTTCGGAGCCATAAAGAAGATTCTAGGGGATGTCTGAGGAGCTGCCTTAGGTGTACTCTGGTGCCTGTGCCCCTCTTGCCTGACTTCCCAACCTTTTTGTTTTCTAGGTTTGCTGAGGCAACTGGTGAAGTATGATCTCTTTGTGTCTGTGATCATGAACAAGTCAGCGCTGGCAGAAAGTACCGATGGCGCTGAGGGACCACCAGGGGAGACCTCGCTGCCTTTGGTGCTCAAAAAGGTCCTTGTCTTACGATTCACTGTCTCTAGGTTCAGTAACAAGGCCTGTCCTCATCCACCACTCTTTCTCTATAGGATTTACAAAATATTTTCTTACTGGCCAAACAACATGCTGTTAGAAGACTGAAAGTACATTTTTTAAAAAGTTGTGAATCCTTATATTGCATCTTCCCCTTCACATCCAGGCTGCCTGGGAATGAAGAATGCGTGCCACGATGGAAACAAAGCTGTCTCAGTTGTTTTAGGGATACAACTCAAGCTCTTCACCCTGGTACTTAGGGCCCTCTTTCCCTGGACCCTGTTTATCCCTGCAGCCTCACTTACCTGTTTCTTCTACTCCGCAACGCAGTGCTCCCATATGCAGCTTCCCCCTGGGCCTGTGTATACTAGGACATCCTGTCTAGCTGTGCAGATGCTCTTCCTCTTTGCCTTTAAAGCCTTTCTCCCTCCTTTGTCTGTTGATCTCTGATTCAGCCTTCAAGGTCTGTTGGGCTCCCCTGTAACCCTGTCTTCTTTTAGTAGAATGTGCCCCTCTGTCACAGTGCACACCTCACCATGCCGTGGGTGATCAACTGGGATCTTTTTTTTTTAAAGAGTTGAATTTGTTTATTGTTAGAGAGAGGGGACGGGAGGGAAAAAGAGAGGGAGAGAAACATCAATGTGTGGTTGCCTCTGGCGCGCCCCCTATGGAGGACCTGGTCCACAACCCAGGCATGTGCCCTGACTGGGAATCAAACCGGCAACCCTTCGGTTTGGAGGCCAACTGGGATCTTCTTTAGGGTGGGAACTTAGCTTAGCTGTTTCTCTCTGAAGTGCTCAGGACAGGGCTTGGCAGAGCTATAGTCCTCATCTGCTGGCAGGAGTATCACTGACTGACCAGATTGCAGGACTCCTGCAGGAAGGAGGAAGAGCCCTGGTCAGAAGCAGGAAAGGGACAGTTGGACAGTTGGGGATAGGTGAGTTATGTGTTAAAAAGCCAGAGCAGACTGCTCCTCTTCATTTCCCTGGGGTAACTCTAGAATGGTCCACACAGGGCTTCTGTAATCTGAAGATCAAGTCCTGTGTCTTTGAACCAAAAAAGTAAAAAAAAAATCTCATACCAGGTTCTTTTCTGTGTTCATTTCACTGTTGCCATCCTGGTGTTCATGGTAACATCTAGTTAGAACAGTTGATCCTAGGCTCAGCAGGGGCACAAGGTCTTCTGTCCTTAGAGTGCACCAAGGCAGCATGATGGTGGCAGAGACAGAGACTAGACAGCACTTTTCTAGGCAGGCAGGAACTTCATAGAGATGGGATTTTTGGTTTAGAGGTCCCATCCTCTGTCTACATGTGGAGACTGTTCTTCCATAGGCAATTTTGGATGATCAGTATTTTATTTTACTATAGCAGCCAGCAAGTTAGGGACTAGGGTGAGGTGAATGAGACACTTGCCTTGGGTGCAAATTTTAAAAGGGTGGTAAAAAATTCAGCAATCAAGATAAATAATATTTTAATGCAATATTCAAAAGATCAAAGTCAATGCAAAAAATTCGTGATGTACAAAATATCAAAATTTAAATTAAGATCAGTATGTATCCTTATACCCCCATTCCGACATTTTTTGTCAGAGCCTAATGTTGGCTAATCCTCTTGCTTTTGGCTGATAATCAACTTACTCTCTCAAAATTTAGGTCCCTGGGACTGTATATTGTCAATGTTTGTGTTCCTGCTATTGCAACTTTGATTCATTCATTTAGTCAAATACTGGTACATACTGAGCACTAATGTGATGTATCAACCACTATGTTAGGCACTGGGAATATCATGGTATGTAAGTGAGATTCTTGCCCATTCACAAACTGGTGGGAAAGGCAGATAATAAGTAAATGAACAAGCAACATAATTATAGATTGTGATAAGTGCTATAAAAGAAATAAAAGAGGGTTGAGATAGTAGCAGAAAATGCCATCTACGGGTTGAGCGGTGAGGCAGAGCCCCCCTGAAGGGTTGACATTTGAGCCAACACTTGAAGAATTAAAGTAAGCCAGTGGTCAATTATATCTTAATGAATCTGAAAATAAACAAATGAATTAAGTAAGCAAGTAAGCTAGTGATATGAAGAGTGGGCAGAAAAGTATTTCAAGTAGAGGGAATAGCAACTAAAAGCCAGAGGAAGGGAAATGCTCGATGTGATCCAGAAACAGATAGAGGCCAGCGGGATGGCATGGGTGGCAAGTGAAGTGGCCCAAGATGAGTCTAGAGATCAAGCAGGGAAAGTCATGCAAGTTCTGATAGGTCATGATAAGTTATTAGGATTTTTTTAATGATAGGTTTTTAGCTCTGGCCAGGTGGCTCAGTTGGTTGGAACTGTAAACCAAAAGGTTGTGGGTTTGATCCCTGGTCAGATCACATTCCCAGGTTGTGAGTTCGATCCCTGGTTGGAGCACATACCAGGGGCAACTGATTCATGTTTCTCCCTCACATCAATGTTTCTCTCTCTCTCTCCTTTCCTCTTTCTCTAAAATAAATAAAAAACATATCCTTGGATGAGGATTAAAAAAAAAGATTTTTATAATTAATTTTGTTTATGATGAAAATATAGGGTTGGAGTGTATTTTTCTCCATACAACTTATAAGGACTATACATTTTAAGTCAATAATCATTGTTTTGTTTAATGGTTAAACACTATTTTTGTAAGACACATTTTCCCCCCCACATTTTAACAGCTCTGAAGTTGGGAGACATTTTACCATGAATGATGTGTCATCGTTTAATTATAGCTCTTTTTCCTTCTTAGTACATAAAATAATGGTTTGTCTTATATCAGCTGTGTCTTAAAAAAATACATCTTTTTTCCTATATAAAAGAGAACAAGATAGAGATTAATGTCTAGAAATTCCTTTGCATACTAAAAGAAAGGCTTTTTACATGTCTGTTTTTAAGCCTTACATGACTGAGATGGGTTTAAGCATGCAGTCCTCAGGTGCATCTCTACCGGACATGAGTATGACTCTGTCCTCCTCTTTTGAAACTCTATAACCAGACATACTCTCCTTTGTCTTGTGATATATGTTTTACTCATTATTTCCCCCAGAAGGCCAGTTTCTACTATACTTAAAATCTGTGTTATAGGGTTTCCTAAAAGCTGTGGTGTCCAGTAGGGATTTGGATGCTATACAATGGAAATTCACTGAAATGTTTTGAGTAGAGGAGTGACCTCATATAAAATTTTGATGTGAGAGGCATCTCATTTATGGGAAAACTCCTGGATTTAGACATGGCTCACCTGAGTTTCTGCCTTAGCTTTTCCACTTATTAGCAAAGTGAGCCCTGGAGTAACTTAACCTCAATGTTGAGGGTCCCCAAGATTACCCCCATGTTCAATGATTTACTAGGAGGACTCCCAGTACTTAGTGTAGTCATGCTAATAGCTATGGTTTATTAATTGAAAGAATACAAAGTGCTCTGGCTGGAAAGCTCAGTTGGTTAGAGCGTCATCCTTATACACCAAGGTTGTGGGTTCGATCCCCTGTCAGGGCACATATAAGAATCAACCAATAAATGAATGCATAAATAAGTGGAATAACAAATTGATGTTTCTCTCTTTCTTTGTCCATTCTTCTCTCTCTAAAATCAATAAATAAAAATGTAAAAAAAAGAATACAAAGCAAAATTAACAAAGGGAAAAGGTGTATGGGGTGAAGTACAGGGTGGAGGGGGTGGAAACAAGGCGCAGTTTCCAAGAGTCCTATCCAAGTGGAATCATACAGGATGCAATGTATTCCTCCAGCAATAAATTGTGACAGCAGTGTGAAATGTTGCCTAGCAGGGAAGCTCATTAGAGTCTCAGTGCTGAGAGTTTTTACTGGGCGCTGACTGGTCACATAGGCACCCTCTGCTTCATGCATACCAAAATTCCAGACTTCCAGAAAGAAAGCAGGTGTTCAGCATAAACCATATTGTTTATACAAATTGTTTAGTCACAGTGAACCACTGTTACCAATTCTGGGAATGATGGGAACCCTCTCTAAATCCAACATCCCAAACCCAGCCAGTGGTCACCCTTGCGGGCAGGCCTTTGTGAAGATAACCATCTCAGGCTGCTATGTTAACTCTTTTCTACACACTCTGTAAAGTGAGGCCCACCTTCCCTTGTTATGTCCCAGAATTGCTGCAAACATCAAAACGAGATGAAGACTGCGAAAGGACTTTAGTCAATGAAGGCCTGAGCCCTTCTTGGTGATGGTTTTACTGATCTTTGAGTGCCATTATGTTCTTTTGTTTTAATTCTCACCTGCTGCTGTTCATAGACTCCTTTCCATAACCCATAACTGCCCCCCCCAAGCCCCATCTTCCTGCCTAGTGACTGGTAGCGCAGGAGGGGTTAGGAGACAATTAGGCTCCTGCCCTGAGGCACTCAGGCTGCTTCCCTCTGGTCCTGTCAGTGGGGTCACTGCTGCACTTTCTGCTTCTTGTTTCTCCAGCTCCTTCTCTCCAGAGATGAGATTCTGCAGGTGGCCAGTGCCCACTGTATAACTGCGGTGCTGGTCCACTCCCCAGCGAAGCATGCCCCAGCCTTCATTCATGCTGACATCCCAGGTAGGGGGCCCCTTTAACCTCCTTTGAGGACCCTGGAGTTTTGACTGGAGACCCTTGAGTCACAGCAGTAGCAGCAGTCTTGCTGGTGTTCTGTGATAATGCACACTGCAGGGATGGGTTGTTGGCAGGTTCAGTTGTACATGACAGCTTCGAGGAAGTAGGTCTCATGATGTCTGAATTCTCTTGCTCCAGATTTCATATGTGACCTTGAGAAATTTGTTACTGCTCTTTATCATTTGACCACCTAGGAATAAATACCTAGTGTGGGGTGATGGGGAGACCCATGGACCTGGGAGGCAAAGGGAATTAATATTTTGCAAGGGCTTATTATGAGCCAGGAAATATTCCGTAAGGTGCCTTGTAAATGTTGCCACATGTAGGTTCTCATTTTTTCTTTTTTATGGATAAGGAAACTGAGGGTCAAAGAAAGGAAATAACTGCTTTCAATCAGCAAGGCTAATAAAAATCAAGCCACTCTGGCTTTAAAAACTCTTTTCTCTGCATAATGCTGCTTGCCCGTCCCGAGAATTAGGGGAACTGAGTTCTAGCCCCACCTCTACCACTAATAATACCTCTTTCTGGGTCTCAATTTCTCTGTCTGTTAACAAGATGAGGTTAGACCATATCCCTGAGGGCATTTTTCAGGTTTGTCTGTAAATTAATGATCAGGCCTCATGGAGAGAGTGTGTGAACAGATGAAGTAACAGATATGAGATGCAAAATAAATCCAAGGACCCATTAGTTAAGGGATCATGATTACATAGTTTTTCGTTTTTCGTTTTCTTTCCCTCTCCTCGACCAGAGTTCCTTTTTGAGCATCTTTCCTCTTCCAGCGAAGTGCTTATCTGGTCCAGCTACAACTGCCTGCTGCTTCTGGCAGAGGAACCACTCTTGTTTTCCAAGTGCCACACGGTGTACGGTTGGTAGTGGAGGTCCTGTACTGGCTCTGGGTTGGGTGGACAGCACTTCGAAATTGGGTAGCCGCAGCAGTGATGAGGGGCTAACCTGTGTCATAGTGGGGCGTGCTGGTTCTGATCATTTCCATCAGCCCACACTCATTACCAGATCCATCCATATGCAGACAGTTCTACCTTTCACTGATTAGCAGAAATATATGTATCAAGAGAAGGGCACCCCAGTTAGCCACTAAATAATTTCCCATTGCACCTGAAGAACAACTTTAGTCAACCATGGATTCAGTCCTTTTCTGTGCTCCAGATATCTGTCCACCTTAGTTACTCCCTAAGTTTTGCTAATTCATCCTTTTAAATTTTCTTGAAACTGTCCCATCTCTTCCTTCCTGGTGAAGTAAGGAAGCATTTGTTGGGGGCTTTTTATATCACATATGGATTTTTAGACTGAGCACATTCATTCATTCATTTTTATTCTGTGTTCCTGTTCTGTGCCAGGCACCAGGCTGGGACCTGGATATTTAGAGATACATATAGCATGGTCCCTGTCTTCTGGAAAGGGAGAGAAATATAAATGAGCTGATTAGGGCTCCACTAGAAGAAGGAACAGGAGGTGCCAGAGTTCAAGGAAGGCCCACAGTTCTGCCCGAGTGGATCAGGGAAGGCTTCCTGGAGGAGCGGAGTCCAATGTGATTCTTTGAGGAGGAATAGGAGTGTCTAGTGGAGAGAGTTAAGCTCAGTCAGTAGGTATTCTCTAAATACTTTGAGTGCCAGGACCTGTGCTTTGGTTTGTGCTGGGTTTCGGGGAGACGGAGATTTATTCTGATAAGGGCCTGCCCTCAGGACCTCACGGTCTTGTTCCATCAGCTCAGCCTTGGCGCAGGGCCCCTCCATGAGGGGCTGCTGGCAAATATGTGCTGTGCGGATCCTCTCACCTCTCCTGGGAAGGCAGTGGAGGAATTACCAAGCACTGATCCCTGCCTCTACCTTGTTATTTTGAGGTAGGGATTGAGTCGGTGGTGAGGAGTCTACAGGGAAGTCTGAGGATGAACAACACAGAGCTGCACAAGCAGGGCGTGCTGCTCTTGGCTGAGATCCTGACTCGGTGAGCAAAGCAATGGAGCGTCAAGTCTGTCAGGGCCAGACTGGGGAAGGAAAGAAGTGAAGTATTGATTCCTGATGGGGTGAGTGAGAGTTCACTCACTCGTTCTTCATTTACTGTTTCTCAGGCAACCAGAGGAAATCAAGCTGTTCACAAGCTCAGCCATGTGCCGAGATGCTGGTCGTGCCCTCCAAGAGGCAGTGAGCAGCCCCGTGCTGGAGGTGGCCACTGAGGCAGTGAAGGCTGCTTCTGCCTTTCTGAGGTGAGTGGCCCAGCAGGCTGAGTGGTCCACCTCCGCTTGTACTTGAGGACCAGGCCAAGGCCAGGGCAGCTGCCAGGGGCTACTTGTCAGGGAAATTTTCTTAATTTTTTTCTATCTTATACTCTATTGTTCTCTCTGTTTGGAATTGCCATTCAGATGTTGGACATCCTGGGTGGGTCATCTAATGTTCTCTGTTTTATGACAGCATTTCATCTTTTTGTCATTATGCCCTAGTTTCGGGGAGATTTTCTTGACTTTGTCTTTCAGTCCTTCTGTTGAGTGTCTTATTTCTGCTTTCATATTTTTTAAATTTTACTTAAAAATTTTATTATGTACTTCATAATACACTGCATACTACATAATACACTGCATAACCTTCTAGCAGAGGTAGATGAGAATAACTGCTTTTTTTTTTCATCAATCAGGAAAATGCTTCCTTAATCAATGTTCTCCAAACCCTTTGAACATAGTAACGATTAACTCCAGAGATGGCCCTATCTCTTCCCATCAAAGTCCACTGATATGAATAATAGGCAACCTTTTTTTCCTCTTGGCAACATTTTATCAGACATCACAGAATTCTCAGCTGCAATAGTTCCCAGTAGCCGACGGTATCCCAGCCAGTGAGTTCCCCTGGCTTACTTGCCAAAACTGTCCAGAAAGAAAAATTTTCCGTTTCCTTTCAAGGCTTTCTTAGCTGGTCTAATCAGTTGCCATGAGACAGATTAGCAGGAGAAAAACAAAGTTTAGAAACATACATACCTCCTGTGTACATGGGAGAGACCCAGGAAAACTGAGTATTCTGCTTTCATATTTTTAACTTGGAAGAGTTCTTTTCAATTCTCTAAATGTTTTAAATAGCATTTTTATTCTGCATTTATTTCATGGATGTACTGGTAATTTTTTTTTTTAATTTCAGACTTTTGTTTTAGTCTGGACTTTCCCTCTACTTCCTTTCTACTAATTGTTCCTTCTGCCTAAAATACTCTTCCCTTAAATCTTTGCATGACTGGCTTCTTTCTGTTATTCAAGTCTCATTCAGAGCGTCCTTCCCTAATTTACTAGTTAGGCTGTTATAAGCACCTACCAAACACTTGATAGTTCTTGTTTATTCATTTGGTTTTCTTGTACCCCCCCCCAACCCCCACTGCCACTGTAACATAATCTTTAAGAGATCAGGGACCATGAGAGTTTTTTCACTGCTACGTGTTTGCCGTGCTACTAATAGGTAGTCAGTATATGAATGAGGGGTGTTAAAATGGATGGTGAGACTAAGAGAACCTAGGGTCAAGATGGGAAATTATTCCCATCTTTCTGGACAGTTTTGGCCAGTAAGCCAGAGGAGCTCACTGGCTGGAATACCACTAGCTACCAGGAACTGCTGCAGTTGAGAATTCTGTGATATCTGACAAAATGTTGCCAAGAAGTAAAAAAGATTGCCTATTATTCATATCAATGGACTTTGATATCTTGGGAAAAAATAATGGAGGAAACCAGTATTTATTTATATAGTAACTTTTATTTTGTTTCCATGTTTTCACTTTAAAAAAATCTAACAAAGTATTATATTAAAACTCACCTATAAGAGGAATCAAATGAACAAAATAAACTAAAGAACAAAGTAGAACCACAGGCATGGAAACATGGAGCAGACTGAAAGTGACCAGAGGGGAGGGAGGAGGGGGATAATGGTGGAAAGAAGGGGAAGGGACTAGTGAAAGAACATGTATGAGTGACCCATGGACTTAGACAATGGTATGGGAATTGATTCTGTGAGCAGGGGGTGGGGTGGGTGGAGGAGGGCAAAGGAGGAAAAATTGCGACAAGTGTAATAGAATAACAAAAAAAAAGCTTTAATAAAAAAAATAAAATATACAGAAGGTTTATAATGAAATGGAAGAGTCCCCTGTTCTCACTTCCTAAAGGAAACTAATTTTAACTCCTTTTGGTTTTAGCTCTGGTGATTAATAACCTAAATCTAAACAGTATTCTTATAATGCTGTTTATTTGTCCGTTTAGGACATTATTTATTGTTTTGTCAGTAAGAAAGACTGAGATTTAGCTTACATCATTTTGCCTTCTCTACATTTCCTTAGCGTTTTTGCTAGTTAGCATTTTATGTCTTTTGAAGACATAAATGCCTTTAAATAATATAGTTAAAACTTATATTGGTTGTTCCCTCAACTTGAAGCAGTATCTCTGGACTCCCCACTTGGTTAGCTGAGCATATTAGCACCCCAACTCCTCCCTTTCCCTTTCCTCCCTACCATCTCCCTCTCAGTGTCAGTCAGCTGTACCCTTAATTTCACATTGTGATGATTGTTAATATTTATAGGCTCTTCTTTAACCATAGCTAAGTCTTTGTGATTTGATTCTAGGTTATTTCTAAAAATTGAAACAAAAAATAGCATTTACATTACAGTGACGTCCATCTGCCTCTTTTACCCCTTTGTTCATTCCTAGATTTGTTTTTTGAATAGTTTATTTTTTATTACACTTTTCCAAGTCCTTTCCTAGATTTGAATCTCTAAACCTGAAGTGTGAATCCCAGTGAGAGTGGGATGAGTAAACCAACAGGGAGAGTAACAAAGCCATAAAGCAAAAGCGGTGTCAGTCAGAGGTGCCCATGCAGAGCTGGAAGTCTCCCAGGAGGTCATTGTTATGGGACCTGTAGCACCTTTCAGGCAAGAGGTGGTATTTGAGCCGAGCTATGAGGGATGAAAGAGATTAGATTTGTGGAAGGACCAAGGTTAGCCAGAATATGTTGGCGGGAAAGTTTAGGGGTTACTGAGAGTACAGTAGCCAGCATGGCCAGCAGGCTACGTGAAGGGGAGTTGCACATGGAGAACCAAAAAGCTGGTTGGGTCAGAAAAGTGGAGAGTGATGGGTAGGAGGCTGGTTATTAATCCTTAGACTATTTTTGACTTTAATTCCCCAGAATGTTTACTGAGGTGGTCCTCCTGAAATGGAATGGTTCAGCGGGTCTCTGGGAAGCACAACTGGGACAAGGAAAAAGGAGAGAAAATTGCTGAAAAGAATTTAAAGATGGTGGAACTAGGGCTTAACAGTGTAGGATAGAAATTTAGAGCTTTCAGAAATGAAGACGGAAAGGGGAAATCAAGCCTTAACTATAGACTGCCTGTTAGAAGTTTCAACAGATTACTCTCAGCGTTCAAACAAGGCCAAACGATGAGGGCTAACATAAGTCTCCCCTTAGTTACTGCACTGGGTTGAATAGCATCCCTCTAAAATGAGTTAAGATGAGGTCATACAGTGTGGGCTCCTGAATTCAGTGACTGCTGACAGACACACACAGAGGGAAGATGGCCATGTGGAGGCAGAAGCAGCAGTGCAGCTACAAACCAATGACAAGGACTGCTGGCAACCACCAGAAGCTGAGGCAAGGCAGGATACTTCCTGCAGCCTTTAGAGGGAGCCAACACCTTGATTTCAAAACTTATATCCCCCAGAACTATGGGAGAATAAATTCCTGTAATTTTAAGCCACACAGCTGGTGATAATTTATTACAGCATCCCTAGGAAACCAGTACCACTGCCTTATACCCTGGCAAGTACACGTTCATTCATTTAACATCTTTTTTTATATAGCATCAATTTACAATGCATCTAGCTCTGGTTAGGCAAAATGAAAAGATGGAACAGGTCCTTGGCTTCTTGAGAATCACGATTATACTAGTCAGTGACCCTTGCCTTTCCTGAGTCTATGGAATATGAGAGTTCAAATGGACCCTAAGTGTCACTTTTCACATTTACCCCATAGTCACAATGACTGACTCTCCAAAAGTAGGTTTTAGTCTCTGCTTATAATCTCCAGGAATAGGTTGCTCACTTCTTCCTAGATAGTCCCCTCTACCTCTATGGAATTGTGACCCTTAGAAAATTCTTTCTTATGCTGAAATAAAATCTAGGTCCTGATACCATTTACCTATTGATCTAGTTTTTCCTCGTCAGGGTAACATAACACAAATTTGATCCCTCTTCTTCCCTAAGGGCTTATCATTTATTTGAGAATAGTGGCCCTACACATCTCTTGATGCACTTTCACTTCTAGGCAATGCGTCTTTCACCAGGAGGCTCTTCTCCATGAGAAAACCCACTGTATTCTTAGTAGCAATAATAATAGTCATAGCTGTCATTTATAAGGACTTACTATCTATTAAGCATGCTGCTCAGTGCTCGGCATACATTATCTGATTTGATCTTATTATACAACAATTCTATGAGGAAAGCACTAGTAACTCTCATTTACTAGAAGAGGAGACAGGGTTAGAGAGCGGGCAGAATGTGCACAAAGTCATGCAGCTAGGTAAGTGCTGGAGGAAGGATTTTTATCAGAGCAGAGCCTGGACCTGTGCTCTGATTGACCCCATTGCCCTCCTTTGCCCGAGAACGTGAGGACATCCTGGAGCACCCTTTCCTCTAAGCCCTAAGCCTGCCTTTGTCTCTCTGGATGTAGGAAGGACCATCAGAGCGCTCCGCCCGTGCAGTACAGGGAGCTGCGGTCCTTGCTTGAAGCCATGCTGAACCGGTGTGCCGATTTCTCCCGGACGCCGCTGAGCAGGAGGTCCCTGGTCAGTGCACTGCAGTCTGGAGATTGTGCTCTGATGTGTTTTTAGAAGATAATCACCTTACCTTTGTATGCCATTTTATAACTTTTTCTCATGCCCATATACCTACAATGACATGTTATTTTCCCCCCTAATTGCAGAGCTGTGAGGCTTAATTGCTATTTTTATTTTTACAGATTAGGAAACTGAAGCCACAAGGATTAAATAATTTTTCTCCAAAGTTCAAAACTAGCAAATACCTGGTTTTAGATGGTAAATCCCAGGGTATTTGTACCCAAGGCTACTACACACTTTGTCTTTTATATTATTCAAGTAGACGTGGTAAACATGCTCACAAAATTATTTGAGACTGGATTTACTAGTCTTAGAAAGAATCTGACCAGTCTGCAATGTGTGGAATTGTTGGCTTTAAAAAAAAAGATTTTCTTTATTTCTTTTTAGAGAGAGGGTATGGGAGGGAGAAAGAAAGGGAGAGGAACATCGGTCAGTTGCCTCTAGTCTGACCCAGAACCCAGGCATGTGCCCTGACCAGGAATTGAACCAGTGAGGTTTGCAGGCTGGCACTCAATCCACTGAGCCACACCAGCCAGGGCAAATTGTGGGCTTTTAATGGTCCATGGACTTAAAATATCAGAAAAGGTACTGTTAATGTGAATACTGATTTTGTCTTTGAGGATTAACTTCAGTTATTAAGTTCTTCACACCTGATGGGGTAGGGATTTTTTGCATGTTTTGGAGCAACTAATGTGGATGTTACTGCCAGTTAGGCCAATGTCCACCAGCCTGTGATAGCTTTCTGCATATAATAGAAGAAAAGCCAGTCCTGTGGTTGACAGGGAAACAGACAGTTAAGGTTCCCCACTCTACCATTTTTTAAAGGACTTATTAGATGGCTAAATTTGTGAGGATGTAACCAGATCCCCTGGGAAGTGTTAGGCGTATGGGAGTGCCAGACTCCAGTGTGAGAGGAGGCGACCTGAGGTCCTCAGCGCACAGACTGGGACACTGAGTAGTACTTGACCAACAGGTCCCCTCTCTTCTTCCCGCCTCAGGGCCACGCCTCCAGTAGAGATTTGGAGAAGAGCATTCTTCGAAGGGGAAAATTTCTCCTGAACACTCTGGAGGGATTTAGAAATGCCTGCAGGTGAGCTGCCCTCTGTGGTCTGAAATAATAGTATGGAGGGTGGGCCTGGAAAGGAATCAAACAAAGGGATAAAGTTCTAGAAGCAACACTTGATTTCTGATGCTTTGCTGCATAGTGAGAGGACTTTGGCTGGGGGTTGGGGATATGTGTGTGTGAAGGGGGTGTGTAGAGGTTTGAGGACATACAGCTAGAGTAAGAGGTTTCTAGAGATTCCCTCTGGTGAAGTTTGTGTTACTCTGTCATGAGGCAGTGTCTCATTCAGCTTTGTTCTTTTCCCAATAACCTAGCCCTGTTGGTGTTCCCTGAATGCTTGTTGGGTTAATTCAGTTCACGTTTACTGTGGTTTTTTAATATCCACTGTGTCCTAGGCTTGGAGCTAGGTAGTGGAAGTAGAAAGATAAGTCAGCTTAACTCCACAAGGAGCTCACAGTCTCTTGGGAAGAGATCATTTTGTGTACATACGTGGGGTTCATTGTTGTCACAGATTCCTGGGAGGCATTTCGGGTAGAGAGAGCAGCATACACAAAGGCAAAGAGATGTGGAACAGCCAACAGGGTGTTATGTTCAGGGAAGTACCTGTCGTAGGCTGGAAGAGGCATATGTTATGGGAGAGGGGGTGGGGAGCACGAAGCCAGAGAGGTAACCAAGGACCAGGGCCTCCTTCCCTGAGGCCTCTTGAATTTCCTCCAGATCTGCTGATAGGGGTACTTTCCCTGGATCCCGAGCTCAGGCATTTCTCTAGGAGGATGCCTCTAACCTTTGTGTTACACAAATGGTAGTGGACGTACTCGCACGTTGATTTCTCAGGTTGGCTGTGGAATTCCAGAGCGATCCTTTGGCCCAGGAGAATCCATTCACAGCTCCCAGCGCCGAGAAGGAAGACACCCTGGAGGCCTTCTCAGAATTTCTTCTCAGTGCCTGTGACTCCCTTTGTATCCCCATGGTGATGGTGGGTTCCCCTGAGCCATGGACAGAGTGATGCTTGGGGAGGAGAAGAATGTGAGAGTGAGCCGGGCCTAGAGAGGCAAGGCAGTGACTGCTGGACGGGACCTTCTGAGGTCCGCAGGAGGGGTGTTCTTGCAGCCACTTTTCCTTTGGTTTTAAAAACAAAGTATAATGTTTCACTGTAACACTAACAGATGCCGCTTGAGAACAAGTAGGTAATTGAGAAAGTACTTCTCACACATCAGATCTCATTTGTTTCTGGGGGGCAGGACTAGTTGTTACTTCTGTTTTACTCTGTTTGATACAGAGGCTCAGAGAGGTAAAGTATCTTATACACATTATTAAGTGATGGATCGTAAACCTTGGATGTAGGCTCGTTACTTAAGGTTTCCTTCAAATGAAAGGGTTTAGTCTACAATTTTAGATTTGGTGTCAGTTTTGCTAATGATTTTTCTTTTCAGAGGCTCATTCCTGATGGACTGTGCTCTCCCTCCTGGTTCTTTGCAGAGGCACTTGGAGCAGGCCACTCACCCACACTTGATGGAAGTTTTCCTCTCAGTTCTACACAGCCTCTTTTTCATTGTTCCCCGCATGAAAGAGAAGTTCTCCAAGAAGCTCGGTAGGCAGCAAGCAAGTGTGGCAGTTGGGAGGGAGGCAGGTACTTTAGGCAGCTGCTCAGATACTCAAAGAGCATGACCTGTGGATGGGAAGTTTACATAGTTCTTCAGAATCAAAAGCCACTCTGCCCACTGTTGAGTGGAAGGGAATATCAACCAGAAAGCAAAGTTCTTAAAAGCAGTTCTCAAATTTATTGATAATTTTCTGAAAGTATCAAAAAGGTTCTAGTTCAAAGCCTGCAACACACCTCTTTCCATATTACTGTCATACTCCATGTTCCCTCAGACCTCACAAGGTGTTTAGCATCTTTCACACCCAAGCACTAAATGCTCTTTGTCATGGTGACAGCTGAAAAATGTCCCCATATGCTTTCAGATGCCTTCTAGGAGAGTGGCAGCACAGTGCGAAAGCTGCTATCTGACTAAACACTGAAATGCCTTCCTAAAATTGAACCCAGATGGCTCTTGACTCCTTTATCCTTCTCCAGGCTGTCTTGCATCTGTTTATTTTTGTCTCTCATTAGTCATTTTTCTTCTCTACAATGTAAACCTTCCTTTCCCACTTCTCCAGTTTTCACCCTATAAATACTTAAATCTGCAGGATAAGCCCAGGAATCAGAGGCAGAAACTCCTTTATCTTCCTTAGAAAGTGGTAGCAATGGTAAGAATGGGCGGCGGGAATAGCCAAACACAGAAAGGGGAGGAGAAAGGTAGTAATAACTAATAACTAACATTTATTAATGTCTTACTGTGTGTGAGATAACTGTTTTAAGTGCTTTACATGTATTAGTTTAGTTCCCATAGAAACTCTAGAAAACGTGTCCTATGATTATCTTCATTCTACTGATGAGCACACTGGAACTCAGAGAGGTTGGATAACTTGCCCAAGGTCACACCAAAAGTGGTATGCCCAAGATTCAGACTCGGAATATGGCTCTAGAGCCTGTTTTATTTTCTTTGTTTAAAAAAAGATTTTATTTATTTATTTTTAGAGAGAAGGAGGGAAGGGAGGAGAAAAAGAGAAACATCGATGTGAGAGAGAAAAATACATTAAGCAGTTGCCTCTCATCTGGGGACCGAACCCTCAACCCAGATGTGTGCCCTGGCTGGAAATTGAATTGGCAGCCTTTTGCTTTGCAGGATGATGCCCAACCAACTGAACCATACCAGTCAGGGCTAGAGCCTATTTTCT
Organism: Mormoops blainvillei; assembly: GCA_004026545.1. Lineage (NCBI taxonomy): Eukaryota > Metazoa > Chordata > Mammalia > Chiroptera > Mormoopidae > Mormoops > Mormoops blainvillei. The sequence continues at coordinate 3,711 of PVJD01016247.1, read as the reverse complement.
TAATCTCTGTGCTACGCTTGCCTCTTATCGTTACCATTTAATGTCTTTTCTTTTCTTCCTGTCACACAGAACGCAGAGGAAAGCCTGCCACGGGGAGGCAACCAGGGCTCAGTTGTGCAGGGCCTTGTTGGCCGGCTGAGAAATTTGGACTAGGAGCTTTGAGTCTTAGAGAAGGGGAGTGATGTGCTCAGATTTCTGTTTTAGAAAGGTCTTCTTGGAGTATTGTGGACCATGAGTTACAGGGGGGCAAGACTGGGAGCAAGTAGTTCAGTCTCTTGGATTAGCTCAGACTGGTGATAGGTACTAAGGTATTTTGGGGGGCATGGAACGGTTAGACGTAGGGCATGAGGGAGAGGGGACAGTTCAGGGTAATGCCTTGGATTCCGGCTGCCGTCTAGGTGGGCAGACTGGTGTTTTTTATCGAGAGGAGGCTCACTGAAGGAAAGCTGGTTCGGGCAGGCAGTAGAGGATTTGATGAGCTTGAGTCAGGGTGAGCGTGAGATGCCTGCATGACGTCTCGGTTGGGATGTTAGGTAGGTAAATGACCATGTGTGTGAGGTCCAGGGAGAGATCGGCTTTTTAGTTATAAAAGTCTGGAGCATCCAGCCTTTCATTCATTCAGCAAATATTTGTTGGGCACCTACTACGTGAAAGGCACCGTCCTAGGGCTGAGGATGTAGCAGTGAACAAAACAGACTCCTGTGCTTGTGGGGTCTTCTTCTCTAGCGAGGAAAAGGTGAGATTCCTCACGGGTGAAGGTATGAAATGAGATGATCAAAGGGACCAAGACTAAATTAAGGCAACATTTAATGGTTAGGAGGAGGAGGAGACTCCAAAGGACACTCACTGTGATAGTAAGGAACAGTTGGAGAGTTAGAAAGTAAAACAAGAGTATGACATTAGGGAAGCCAAGTGAAGAGAGTTTTATAGATTCGGGAGTGGTAGCAGAGTCAAATAAGTACCAGAAGTCAAGTAAGATGGGAACTGAAAAATATCCATTGACTTGGCATCACAGCGGCTTTCAGTGACTTGGACCAGAGCAGTTGGGCTGGAAGCTAGACTACAGTGCGTCGAAGAATGAGTGTGAGGCGACACAGTGGAGACAAGATAGGCAACTCTTTTGATAAATTTGGTTTGAGGGGGAGGTGAGAAATGGGAGTATAATTGGAGGGGGACATGGAGTTAGGAAGGGTTTTTCTACCTCCTTGGACTTACTCTGATTAACAGAAAAGGAGTAGAGAGACCCCTGGACAATCAACAGAGCAGGCCTTGGGGTAGCGGGGCAGGATCCAGACCCGGGGAAGCGAGGGAGTGCTTTTCAGTTGCCTGTAAACTCGACTTGGGATTCTGAGGGGGTTTCCTTGTTTTTTTTTGGAAACAACACAGTTTACTGTCCTATAGTTCTGAAGGTCAGAAGTTCAAAAATTGGTCTCGGGGAGCTAAAATGCAGGTTTGGGCAGTGCTGGCTCCTTCTGGAAGCTCTAGGGGAGAATCTGTCCCCATGCTCTTTCCAGCTTCTAGAGGCCATTGCATTTCTTGGCTCCTGGTCCTGCACCACTCCAACTTCTGATTTTGTTGCCGCGTGTCATTCTGATTGATGGCCTGGGTCATCCTGGGGATCCCTTGTCTCAGTGTAGAGGGGCCTGTGTTCTTTCCAGGGAAATAACAGAGCACAGGAAACCCTTAGGAAAGCTAATCCACGTAGAAAGTATGAGTGGGAGCTTCTAGGAGAGGGTGGGAGGCAAGGTGGAAGAGGGAAAAAAGCAGGACCTTCGTTGTTAGCACGTGAAGGTTGGGATTCTTACTTCATCTCTTACTTGTTTACTGATACTGGGCAAATCAGCTTTCTTATTTCCAGTGTCCTCAATTGGAACATATGTGATAATAACAAGAATTAGGTGAGAAAACATAGGCAGATTTCCTGAATGACTGTACCCTTCAGTCCTCATGACAGCTGATACAGGCTTCTTTCCTTCCTTTCATCTACTCTTCCTGCCTGCCATACTTCAAGAGCCAAGAGGATCCAGTCGTGGTGTGCTAGATGGGTAGAGCTCCAGATGGGTAAATCTCTGGAGCGCAGTGGTGGAGTGGAAGGACTATAGAGGAAGTCTGTGCATGGGGAGATCTTTGCAGTGTGAAGCCAGATAGAACAGAGTCGGGGCCCAGCCTGTAGGAGAGAAGATGGAAGCAGGCACTGCCAGCCAAGAGTTGGGCAGAGACCTGGAGTAGGGGGTGGAGAAACCCTGGGTCCCTGAGAGACTGAGCCAGGAGGAGCCCTTCCAGCAGGCAATCTGGGTGTCCCCTCCCAGGGGGAGTCAGGGGTTAAACTGCTGTCTCAGAAAGTTGCAGTGAAACTTGGAGGGATTAAGTCCATGCTATGTGCTTTAGCCCCAGGACAGAATACAGATTATCCCCAACACTGGAGCTGGCCCAGTGGGAGCTCTTGATGTTCTCCTTGTTTAGAATCTTGCTTTTATCTCAGTTTCACAACTTGCGAGATATGAAACTGATTCTCAGAGAAGTTGCAGAAGTGCCCCGGCACTGCAATACTAGATAGTGGTGGAGCGAAATCTGAATCCTGGTCTGCATGTCTTCAAAACTAGTTCTGTTTGGTACCACCCAGATTTGGGAATCTCTGCAATGTGCCTGGTTTACACCGTTCTCTGCTTTCCTCCCACTTTTCCCAAGCTGCCTCATCCTTCATACGACTAACTCTGGAACTGAAGGCCAGGTTCTGCAGTGGCCTGAGGTATGTATGGTTCCAGGTAAACTTAATGACAGTGGAGCCAGCGTCTTCCTTGGCTACACAAGTGGACATTTCTGACTGGTGTGGTTTAGTCATAGGACCATGGTGGGGGCGAGAGGTGTTGACACAGTGTTAAGAGTTACTCAGCAACTGGTGGTATGAGCTGGACTTGCTTCTACCACTTTTATTTAATCTGGTTCTGGTAAGGGCTCTCCTTGCATGTGATAATTGGATGGGCACCTATCACACCAAAACTGGAACGGTTTTTAGAGATCGTTTATATAACCCCTCATTTTACAAATGGGGAAACCAAGGCCCTCCGAGGGTAAGGGATGCAGTGTCCATCAAGAAAGAGTCATGTTCTAGTTGCTGCCAGCCCAGCAATTCCAGAGGAGACTCTCTTATTCGAAGGAGAGAGATTTCTGCCTCCGCCTGTTTTATTAGGTTTCTAGAACAACTTCCTTTACCTTCCCATTTATGATTTGCCACTTGCCTCTGCATGTACTCAGCAGGTTCCATTTGGTACTGTCTACAGCCCACAAGGCGACCACAGTGCAGTATCTAGCTCTCCTTTCATGCGTCTGAATAGAACACCTAGTATTCAGGAGAAAATAATGGGATCCATCTGGATTCAAAGTCACACTTTTGGATGTTTGCGTTTCTCCTTGAGTGCCAATCTTGGGTTCAACAGCTTCCTCTCTTTCTAGTACCACCCAGCCCTTTCCTGACCAAGGAGCACTTTTTTGTTTGTATGTTTTGTGAAATTAGAATTTAGTAGCCTTCTTTGATTTACTTTTCATCACATTTTTAGTCAATACCTATGTGGGCCAAGTGCCTAAGTTACAGTGCTGGGCAGTAGGTTCCATATTTACTTTTCACAGCCACCTCCAGACCTCTACCAGGGCCGTGGTTAGAATTTCAGTGGGCTCTGGCACAAAGCAGTGGCGCTCTAGCACGTGGTAGGA
>PVJD01016246.1:0-21762 GCA_004026545.1 Mormoops blainvillei | reverse complement strand
CTGAAATTCTCAATAGAAGTATCATTAAAAAACAATTTGAATCCATTCAGAGCGTACCTACGAGCATTGAGGTACTCAAAATTAATTTATAATCAGTAGTCATAGGAGAATAATACTTCAGAAAACTGAAAGCCCTCAAGGTAGCAATGGATCAACTTGAATAAATATCCCTTTTAATATACTGGTGAAGACAGAGTGCAGATAGGAAAAGAATAAATTCAACAAGTCGGCACATAATTACATCCGTCAAGAAGAAGTGGTTAGTGCAGTTCTTTAGATTGTAAAATGTTTGGGAGATCATGTTTTACTAGGTCCTTGGTCTTTTGTTTTTCAATTAGCTTCTTTCTTTTTTTATGATGTATTAAATTTTTGATCAGATCCACTTTGCTGTAAGGACGTATTTGATCATTTAACATTGTATTATCAGGAGTAAGCCCACTAGACCATGCATTCAAGGTAATTTTATTTTATCTGAGAAGTATAATTGAAGAATTGCATTTTCAATGTTAGAAGATTCTAAAATGGTTCCGAGCATGAACCTTGATGAACCAGATACAATCTTATTTAATAGTGCTTTTGATAGCATTCATTTAGAACTCTAGTACCAAACTCAGGAGAGAAGGGACCTTGAATGAAATTAGTTTCTAATGGAACAAGGAAGGTAACATGTGCTTCTTTCTCTCAGAATTGATGACAATCTTAAAATGGCAGATTTCCCTGCATTTAACTAGTATGTTCATGGAAAATGAGGAATTTTTGCATAAAATTAAAAAAATACACATGGATAATTGTAGAACTTCCAGAGGACAAGTACCTAATTCATCTTTTCTTTATATTAATGGAAAGTAGTCTGAAATGTTTTTTACAAAATTACTTTTACCATACTGGCAAAGAGAAAAAAAATGTCCAATTGATTGTATTAGATTTCTAATAATTATAAGATTGAAATACAATTTAGTTATGGGTATTTTATTTTTAATTTAACTTTTTAAAATAAAAAAAGCATAGCTATAGAGCATAATGAAGTTACTTTATTCCCATTATAGAGATTGAGTCACCTCTATTTACTATAAGAACTAATTAGTGCAAAAATAGAATTTAAAGAGATTTACCTGTCTTGGCAAAGATAACCTTGTAGGTGCTACATTTTGGAGTGTGAATTGTTTTCCCTTCAAGCACAATTAACACTAAAGTAAAATGGGCAGGAATCATATTTTAAGATCAACAAGGTTTGTTTTTTCTCATTATAAAATAGTAAGAAGCTGGCGAAGACAAATGCAAGAGCCACACTATCAACTTGAATGTACAAATTTTTGTAGAACATGAAAGTGTGTATGTGCTTTGTGTATCTGTGACTGTAGGGAGAGTAGAGGGAGAAAGAGGGAGAGGAGAAGAGGATTTGAGAGAACCAGCAAGGAGGAAGAAATGGGTAGTGGATAGAGTGGTTAAATAATGATACACAGGCTAATTTTTCTTACATTATCTAAACAATGGTATCTAGATAATTGTTAACAATTAGGTCAAGCCAGAGATTTATGTTTTAGCCACTGTAACATATAGTTAAAACTTTTCATACTTTGCTTGTTTTTTTACTTCATGCAATGCTACTAGGTAAAAATATTTTGTAATGGCTACCTTAGTCAACGATATTCTATTGTTTCCAAAAGTAAATGGCAAAGTACTATCCCAAGAGTCTATATGTGATAATGTGTGATAATGTATGATAATATGGAAGTCAGTAGCTTGGGACCTAAAAATAAAGGTTAATGCATTAAATCTGAGTTTTAAGGGCAACAAAAGTGAAATATAAATGCTAAATTTATTCTAACATTGACCCAATTTCATTCAACAGTTTGGGTGCATGCATCACTCTCTGCATCTCAGGTGCATTATGAATGCTACGCTGACTCATATGTGAGGCTCATCTGCATCAAAATTTAGAAAGATGTCCATTCTCTCTCCTTGTCTCTCTCTCTCTCTCTCTCTCTCACATACACACACACACACACCCATCACACATGCACACGGTTTTCTTCAACTCAGCTATGTGAGAGAAGACATGATATGAGAATACATGACAGTAGGGAGATAATAGGGTGAGAATGCAAGAAGAGCAAATAGAATAAAAAATCTTACAAGTGATTTTGGCACAACTTTCTTCATATCTGTTACAGCTCCTTTTCCTCTAATATCTCCCACACTCCAACCATCTCAATGAGATGTGTTCTCTTATACTTGTGATATAAGGACCAGTAGCAGAAAGTAAATATACATATATTAGAAAAGGAGAAGATCATGGCAGTAAAAATTTGGAAGAACATTCTTTTTTAAATTTTATATAATCAAAAAGCAGCTCAATAAACATTCATTGTGTGCCTATTATATTTCAGGACATTTCTAGGTACTAAGAGTAATAATGTGAGTATACATAGGCCTTAGTATTAAGGAACTTATAATTTAGAGAGAGTAGAGAGACAAAGTGGTGGATTTCATTTTAATGTGGTAACTGACAAAATGAACTGTAAGCTCCATTTAGGCAGGAGTCATGCATAGTGCTCACTCATATATTCTGATTATCTAGCACCTTGTCTCATACATGGTTAATTTTCAATAAGTTTTGAACAAATGAACAGAAATATATGATGCATATTTTGGGATCAGAGAAGAGGGAATATCACAACCTATGATTAGGGGAGAGTTTCTTGGAATGGATGATAGTTGAAGTGAAGTATAAACACTAAAACTTGACCCATGTTTTTAAAAACAATATAAGAATTAACAAGGACACATGAAAGAGAATTTTAGATATTAAAAACTGTAAGGATTTTGGTAATAACAATATACAATATATTTAAATACCTATTATTTAAGAGAGTTTGGGGATTTTGAAAGGGGAAAAATATGGCATATCTACATATTCTATATATAATGATCATGGTATACTCTTCTATACTTTCAAGTCAGAATTTTAGCTGAATTGAAACAAAAGCAGTTGAAAATTATGTTAAAAATCTATATTCATACAAAGTGCATAGTTACAAGTCAATAAAAATAGTATTATGAAGAGAGAACTTATTCTGGAACCAAGGGTGAATTTACTTTTAGCAATACGTTTTACTTTCCATCACTGACTGTCTTAATAGTGATTTCAGAAGTTACATAAAGGTGAATATGCTTTCATAGAGCCAGATGGACCCAAACATAGCCCAGAGTTTGGCCACATAACCAGAAATTTTAGAAATATTTGTGCAATTACAGTCTCCTGTCCAAAATTTGAAATATATTATGTCTATGTCGTAGATATAGTTTGCTTTCAGCTCAATCAGTTCCTCTTTGAAATGAGCTTCGCTAATGGGTCAGATGTGTGATAATTCAGATACTTCCTGAGATATGAATTCTTGAAGACAGCTGCAGGACTTTTTTAGCATGAATCATTTATTTTTTTAAATACCCAGATAACGATCATTTTTGAAAAATAAGAAAGTATAAATAAACAGAAAAAATTAAAGTCCTTCTAAATCCTACTATTCAGAACTAAGCATTGCTAACATATTGCTTGTGTGTGTGTGTGTGTATCACAAATATATATATATATATATATATATATATATATATATATATATATATATATATATACACAAAAATGAAATATACTATAGTGTTGTATAACCTGCTTTTGTACTTACCAATCTGTCATGGGTATATTTTTTTGTATATTTTATTGGTTAAGCTATTACAGTTGTCCCATTTTTTTCTTCCCTTTATCCCCTCAGCCCTGCACCTCTTCCATCTTCCCCAAACCTCTTAGTTCATGTCTATGGGCTATACATGGTTCTTTGGCCTCTCAATTTCCTATACTATTAGACTCCCCTTATCTTTTTGTCAACATTTTCCCTCCACCACTTTCCCCATCCCCACCCATCCCCACCTTCCACCATCAATCCTCCCCCATTTGTCTTTGTTGATGGGTCCTTTATGCATGTTCCTTGATGAGCCTCCCCCTATTTTCCCTTGTTATCCCTTTCCCCCTTCCCTTCTGTTTGCTGTCAGTTTGTTTTTTATTTCAATGTTGCTGGTTCTATTTTGTTTGCTTCCTTATTTTGTTGATTAGGTTCCACTTATAGGTGAGATCATATGGTATCTGTCTTTTACTGTCTGGCTTATTTCACTTAGCATAATGATCCGCAGTTCCATGTCATGGATATCTTTTATGTTCAACAACTATAGGGTTACATATTCATTTTTATGACTTCATAGTATTTCATTGATAGTATATAATGCCTTAATGAGCTTTCTTTCCATGAACATTTAGATTGCTTTCATTTTTCAGCAATGTAAACATTACTGACATGAATACATTTACTCAAATACTTTTGCATTCTTTACTAGTATTGTACAGTGTTATGATAAAATATTCAATGTAATGTCTATCAATACGAGTAAAGGATCTGAGATTTTACATTATTTGCAAAGCAAACATATTAGCCTACCACAGTTTCATGGGCATTGGTCGAACACATGAGGCTCTTGGATTAGAAAGAGAGAACAGTTTACCATTTACAACATTAACAGTAGCCAGAGGATCAGCATTTATGTGTGTGTACATGTCTGTGTGTGCCAATATCCCAACTCTCAGTTCTCACAGAGTGACTCAAAAGAGTGCGAGATAACACAGTGAGTTGCATTGCAGGAGAGAAACCCCGAGGCTAGAGAACCTGAATTTTTCATAATGGGCAATAATCAGCCTGTTCTTTACTAAGGAATAATATAAAATATCTACCAATGTTTTTAGAAAACCTACCTGTTTGCACTTGTGGGAGACATTTTCTTTGACTTCCACTACATAAACATCCTTGGAAAGATAATCTAGGATAAAGGACAGTTAGTGTCTCACTCTCAAGATATTTAGTAATGTTAGAAACCCAAGGAGTGGATAATTGTCTTCTAATAGATTTATTGGGTCAGAATCTCGTGGATTATAAGTATTGCCAAAACAACCTTATTTATATTTTATACTAATTTATACTCCTAACAATGATTTATGAGAACTCCTATTTCTCCACACCCTCAGATAGAAAAAAGCAACACAAACTTTTGTCAGCTTTTTAAATTTTAGCTATCACGATTGGAAAAAATGGCACTTCCTGTTTTGAATTTTTCCTGTTTTTAAAAAAAAATTATACTTGTTTAAGTTACACTGCATAGACAGCATACTTGTTAGACAATTGCATAATTTGTAAAGTGATCCCACTGCTCATTCTTGTACCCATATGGTGCCATACAAATTTATTACATATTGACTATATTCCCACTTGTTACTCCCTTCAGCTTTTCACCCATCCCTTCTACCCCTACCCATCTGGTAACCCTCAGTTTTTCACTGTGTTTATGAGAATGTTTCTGTTTTCATGTTTATATATTTTGTTCTTCAGAGTCCACATATAAGTAAAATCATATGGTATTTGTCTTTCTCTGCCTTACTTATTTCACTTAGCATAATACCCTCTAGCTCCATCCGTATCGTTACAAATGGTAAGACTCCATATTTTTTAACAATCAAGCAATATTCTATTTCTTTATCCAATTGTCTATTGATGGGGATTGAGTTGCTTCCATATCTTGGCTATTGTAAATAATGATGCAATGAACATAGAACTACATGAATCTTTTAAAATTAGTGTTTTGGATTTCTTCAGATATATCCCTAGAAATAGAATTGCTTGATCATAAAATAGTTCTATTTTAAAATTTTTGAGGAAACTCCATGCTGTCTTCCACAGTGGTTGCAGCAGTCTGCATTCCCACGAGTAGTGCATGAGGACACTTTCCTCCACATCTTTGCCAACGCTCGTTGTTTATCAATTTTTATTGAAATTATTTATTTATTTTAAATTATTTTATTGTTACTCTATTACAGTTGTCCTAATTTTCTCCATTTGTCCTCCTTTCCCCAGACATCCCCCAGTTCCTACAGTCAATTCCTACACTGTTGCCCATCTCCATGGGTCATTCACACATGTCTTTTGTCTCCCTTTCCTTGTTTTCCACCATTATGCCTCTTCCTCTTCCCTTCTGGGGTTTTCAGCCTGTACCATGTTTCCATGCCTGTGGTTCTATTTTGTTTGTTAGTTTATTTTATTCATTAGATTCCTCTTATAGGTAAAATCATATGGTATTTGTATATCACCAACTGGCTTATTTTACTCAGCATACTATTCTCCAGTTCCATCCAAGCTATAAAAAAAAAGTAGGAGTTCATTCTTTCATTCCGTTCTGCAGTATTCCATTGTGTAAATGTACCACAATTTTTTGATCCACTCATTAATTGATGGGAACTTAGGTTGCTTCTTGCACTTGGCTATTGTAAATAGCACTGCTATGAACATTGGGGTGCACAGGTTCTTTTGAACTGGTGACTCAGGATTCTCAGTGTATGATCCTAACAGTGAAATCAGTGGGTCAAAAGGCAGTTTCATTTTTAGTTTTTTAAGGAAATCCCATACTGTTTTTCACAGTGGCTGCACCAGTCTGTATTCTCACCAACAGTGCACGAGGGTTCCCTTTTCTCCACACCCTCGCCAGCACTTGTTGTTTGTTGATTTATTAATGATGGCCATTCTGACTGATGTGAAGTGGTATCTCATTGTGGTTTTAATTTGCATCTCTCTGATGGCTAGTGAGGTTGAGCATCCTTTCATGTGTCTCTGGGCCCTGTGTATGTTCTCCTTGGAGAACTGTCCAGGCCCTTTGCCCATTTTTAAATTGGATTGTTTGTCTTCCTAGTGTTAAGTTTTATGTGTTATTTATATATTTTTGAAATCAAACCATTGTCTGAGGTATCATTGGCAAATATGTTCTCTCTTACAGTTGGTTCCTTTTCATTTGATGATGGCTTCTGTAGCCATGCAGGAACATTTTAGATTTGATATAGTCCCATTTCTTTGTTTCCTTTATTTCTCTTGCCCTAGGAAATATATATGTAAAAATATTGCTATATGGAATTTCTGAAATTTTCCTGCCGATATTTTCCTCTAGGATTTTCATAGTATCACAATTTATTTTGATGATAGTCACTCTGGCAAGTATGAGGTGATATATAATTGTGTTTTAAATCTGTACTGTAGATTAGTGACATTGAGCCTCTTCATATGTATTTTGGCCATTTGGGTGCCTCTTTTAAGAAGTATCTATTCAAGCCCTCTGCCCATTTTTTAATTGGATTTTTTGGTGTTGAATTTCATGAGTTCTTTATAAATTTCAGATATTAAGCCCTTATTAGCTGTATTATTTGTGAATGTCTTCTCCCATACAGTAGGTTTTTTGTGTTGTTGATGGATTCCTTTGATATGCAGAAAGTTTTCTAGTTTGATATAGTTACCTGTGTTTATTTATTCTTTTAATCCCATGTGTTCAGTTTTTTCTCCCTGGCTCAAGGAGATATGTCCAAAAATATTACTAAGAGCAATGTCAGGGAATTTACTATGTTTTGTTTTTGAAATTTTACATTTGCATATTTAATCCATTTTGAGTTTATTCTTATATATGGTATAAGGAGTTGGTATAGTTTCATTTTTCCATGTGTTTGTCCAATTTTCCTAACACCTTCTATTGATATAGACTGTCTTGACTCCCTTTTATATTTTTACCTCCTTTGTCATATATTAGTTGACCATATAGGCACAAATTTATTTATTTCTGGGCTTTCTATTTTGTTGCATTTATCTGTGTGTCTGTTTCTATGCTAGTCCCATGTTGTTTTGATTACTATAGTTATATAGTATAGTTTGATATCAGGCAGAGTGATACCTCCAACTTTGTTCTTCTTTCTTAAGATCGGTGTGGCTATTCGTGTTCTGAAATTTTTAACTTATTTTCTTACTAGGTGAGATTAAATATTTTTAGTGTTTATTTATTTATTTATTTAAATCCTCACCAGATCTGTTTTATTAATTTCAGAGAAAGGGGAAGAGAAAGAGAGAGAAAGACAGAGAGAGAGAGATCAATTGGTTACCTCTTGTCCATACTGTATCTGGGGATTAAACCCACAACCTAGATAAGTTCCATGACCAGGGATGAAAATTGCAACCTTTTTTCAAAATGATTTTATTTTTTTATTTTTAGAGAGAGAGTAGGGGAGGGAGAAAGAGAAGGAAATAAACATCAATGTGCTGTTGCCTCTTGCGTACCCTCTACTGAGGACCTGGTCCGCAACCCAGGGATGTGCCCTGCCTGAGAATCGAACAGGCAGGCCTTTGGTTTGCAGGCCAGAACTCAATCCACTGAACCACACCACCCAGGACCAAACCTGGAAACTTTTGGTGTACAAAATGATTCCTCAAACAACTGAGCCACCTGGCCAGGGCTATTTTTTGTTCATTCTAACATTTGTATTTTTTCATTGTGAGTTGTGCTTTCATGTCCTTTGTGCATTTTTTCTATAGATTTTTAAAATCTTTTTCTTGTTGATTTATAGGTGGTTTTATTTTGTTAAAACATGAGAACATTATATATCATGTATTGCAAATACATACTATATATATAATTCTCCTCCCTCTTAACTTTATTTCCTTAGCTACAGAAATTGGAAGACTGATTTTTACTCATTAAAATTCCTCTTTTCATAAATTATAAATTTCTTTCCACAAATATCTCAGCATTTATAAAATGAGTTCAGTACCATTCTACAATATGAAATGCATGTGGACTTCAAATAATACCTGCTAAAATCAAAGTCATTTTGAGGTCAAATATCTATATCTCCTTGGGTGTACCAGCAGTGTTTTTGCTTTTTCCCTGAAGTTTCAAATTCACCCTGACCAGATATCTCATCATTTCAGTAAAAGAATACAATATTATGAATCACGGAGGTCTAAAGTTTTGTGTCTCAGAGTTTTTTTTAATTCCCCTCAAAAGATCCATAGTCAGTGAATTTTTTTAGCAGGTTTCATCTAGCCATCTGAGAGCATTCAACAAAATTAAATATCTCATTCAGCTTCTTCCAAATAACTTATAAATGGTCTATGGTTAGAGGCACAAACACAAAGATAATTTAGTCTTGATCACTTCTGTTTTAAAAATATTTTTCTTGTTATTCTATTACGGTTGTCCCAATTTTCCCCCTTTTCTTTTTCAAATGACTTTACATTATGAAGCACAAGTCTGCCCAATAAATGATGAGGTGGAAACTATTTACAGAACCTTCCCTTTTTCACTTGAATGAACTTTTGAACATTCTCTTTTATTGCAACTACCTCATTTATAGAAAGTGAATCCTGCTTTTACGTGTCTGTAGAAAAGTTTTCAAATTGTTTACAGGCAGATGGTTAAATACTAAATATAGCACACATATTGGAAACGTTCACATTTGTTAGTGATTTCAGGGCTGACCAGTGATAGAATACATTATTCAATAAATAGAGTTAGAAAAATATATTGCTCTGTATGGAAAAAATAAAATTATATTTATTTATTTGAATAGTATTTAAAAAGAAAACATCCCCAGATGAATTAAGTGTTATAGTGGTAAAAGGAAACCTTAGCATTATTTTTATAAAATTTATTGACTATCATTTTAGTGTATGTAAACCATTTCTTCAATAAAAATATTAAAAAAATAAAAGGGTCAATCACAAAATAAAATATTTATTATTTACACTATGTTAAGATTATAAACTTATTTTCATTAAAATATATTAGTGAAAAATATTGAAAGGAAAACACACAAGCTGAGGTAAGACATTTTCAATACATATATAAATGTTAAATGTCTCATATTAAAAATATAAAACTCTATGTGAATAGGTCTGGAAATGGCACTGTGGTTATTTGCTTGGTATCATAAATTAGAGCAATGACAGAGAGCAAACTCACGTAATTTTTTCCCAATGCTAGTCTGACCACAGATGCTTTGCTAATCTGTCTTTCATTTAATTAACCATTGGCTATAATTTGTGGGTAACACCACTTCTTAGTTCTATGGGTGTTCCTTAACAGCAGATTGGGTCAAAAAACAGAAAGCATAACTTCTATTTCTCATAATGTTAAATAAATATTAGGTGTTGATATGTTTTTGGTTACTATTATTACTTAATATGTAATCTGAAGTAGTCAGTTAAACTTGCTGTATTTACCTCTTTGTCTTACTTGACATTACAGTTTTGTTAAAAAAATTGTTTCCCCCCTGAATAAAATCAAGGCATGTGTCTTTCTAAATCATACATTCTGGTAGGTGTCATTGCTTATTTCACAAACCCTATGTGTAGGAGTTACTACAAAACTTCAGTACTTTAAAATTATGTTTTTATATCTAATATAATACTTCATGAGATACACCAATTTTTAAAGATAATTCTGAGCCTTTCTGAAAGCATAAGCCCAACTATTTAGGTAGGGCCTTTTGATCAGATTTCAGACCAAAATGGAGGTGTAGGTAGATACCCTTTGCTTCCTTGCACAGCCAAATAAAGGATAACAACAAACTTAAAAACAAAAATCAACCAGAGCTGCCAGAAAATCGAACTGTATGGAATTCTGACAACCAAGGAGTTAAGAGACATTTATCCAGACAGGTAGGAGGGGTAGATGGGCATCAGGGGCAGGAGGACATGTGGAAAGGCAATGGAACAAGGAAGCAAGGCAACAGCAAATGGACTGGATTGTCCCGCATTCACTTGCAAATAAACCAGGAGAAATAACTGGGGAGCAAAACAGGCTGTGCAACCCAGGGTTCCAGCATGGGAAACTAAAACCTCAAACCCTCTTGCTCTAAAAACTTGTAGGGGTTGCGGCAGCATGAGAAACTCCAAGCCTCACAGGAGAATTTGTTGGAGAGTCCCACAGGGTCCTACAGTGTACACAAGCCCATCCACCTGAAAAAAAGTACCAGAAGGACCCAATTTGCTTGTGGGGAGTGGGGGAAGTAACCGAAAGTGGGGAGAGACTGAGCAAGTGGCATTTTTCCCTGTCTGACCCCTCCACCACATACAGTGCCACAACAAAGCCAAGTGGGTTGCCCTGCCCTGGTGAATACCTAAGGCTCCACCTCTCACAACATAATAGGTGCACTGAGACAAAGAAATATGGCCGATAAAAAAAAGATAGAAACTCCAGAAAAAGAACTAAATGATGAAGAGATAGCCAACCTATCAGATGCAGAGTTCAAAACACTGGTAACCAGGATGCTCACAGAAGTGATTGAGGACAGACACAAAATAGAGGAAGAAGTGAAAGTTATGCAAAGTGAAATAAATAAAAATATATAGGGAACCAACAGTGAAGGGAAGGAAACTGTGACACAAATCAAGGATTTGGAACAAAAGGAATAATTAAACATTTAACTGGAACAGAATGAAGAAACAAGAATTCAAAAAGAAAAATGAGGAGAGGCTGAGGAAATGCTGAGACAATTATAAACATTTCAACATCTGAGTCATAGGGGTGACAGAAGCAGAAGAGGAAGAACAAGACTTTGAAAACTTATTTGAAAAAAACAATTAAAAAAACACTTCTCCAATCTGGTGAAGGAAATAAACTTCCAGGAAGTGCAGGAAGCTCAGGGAGTCCCAAAGAAATTGGATACAAGGAGGAACACACCAAGACATATCATAATTAAATCACCAAAGATTAAAGATAAGGAGAGAATCTTGAAAGCAGCAAGAGAAAATGAAACAGTTACCCAAAAAAGAGATCCCATAAGACTATTAGCTGATTTCTCAAAAGAAACCTTACAAACAAGAATTGGTGGGAAAAAAAAGCATTCAGTCATGAAAACCAAGGACCTACATCCTAGATTACTCTATCCAGGAAAGCTATCATTTAGAATGGAAGGGCAGATAAAGTTCTTCCCAGACAAAGTAAAACTAAAGGAGCTCATCATCACCAAGCTCTTATTATATGAAGTGTTAAAGGGATGTATCTAAGAAAAACGAAAAGATCAAAAATATGAACAGTAAAATGACAGCAAACTCACAGCTATCAACAACTGAACCTAAAAAACAAACAAACAAAAACAAACTAAGCAAACAGCTAGAACAGAAACAGAATCACAGAAGTGGAGATCACATGGAGGATTATCAAAGGGGAAGAATAGGGGATAAGGTACAGGAAATAACAAGCATAATTGGTAGATACAAAAAAGACAGGGGGAGGTTAAGAATCGTATAGAAAATTGAGAAGTCAAAGAACTTATATGTATGACCCTTGGGCATGAACTAAGGAGGGGGCAGTGCTGGAGGGAGGATTCAGGGTTGAGGGCAGTAAATGAGGGGAAAATGGAAGAATTGTGATAGCATAATCAATAAAATCCACTCACCCTTGGAAGTAATATCAAAAGGAAAGAAAATGGAGACAAGTTTGTGTGGAGACAACATTGTTCCTTATGTCAATTAGAGGTGTCTTAAATGTTCCACCATCTTTGTAAAGGTAAAAGAATAGTCAGTCTTCCAAGAATTTACAGATTGGCTATAACTTCCTTGGATCCTTTTAAGGCATACCAGTGCAATGCCTACAAAATGGGCTAGGTCAGGGAAATACTAATAATGATATCATCATAGCAGCAGCAAACTATTAATAGAACTCACTACATGGCAGTAGCTCTTCAAAGAACTTTCAAAAAAGAACTTATTTAATAATTACTAGGAGATAGAAACAAAAACTATGGCATCAGATTACAATCTCTTGCTATTTTCTGGATGCAAGTGGTTTTCAACAATAGCTACCCTTGGCTAAAGATCTGTATTACTTCCATTTGCTCCTGCAGACAAGATTTTTTTTTTTATATGTTATGGCACCAGCCTTAAAAGAAATGATTAGGTCAAACAGAGTAATATACAGAGATGTTGCAAGACAATATAAGTCCTTAACTGTATACAGGAAAGACTTCCTTAGCTTTTATTAGGCTTTTGTTACTCTGCTTTTTTCTTATGTGATTAGAAATGAAATAACTGCTACCTGAATGGTAAAGATGAATACAAAAGACATACAATTTCTTTTTAAAATATTTTATTTATTATTTTAGATAGAAGGGAAGTAAGGGAGAAAAAGAGGGTGAGAAACATCAATGTATGGTAACCTCTCACATGCCCCTCACTGGGGATGTGGACAGCAACCCAGGCATGTGTTCTGACTGGTAACTGAACTGTGACCCCTTCGTTCATAAGCAGGCACTCAATCCACTAAACCACACTTGCAGGGGCAAGACATATAATTTCAAACATAATTCAGAGAGTGTTCATTTGTGAGTAACTGGTTTACTGTAATAGATACCTCTAACTTTCCCCAGCTAAATCTTTGTTGTTTATGCTTGGTGATACATTGGATGAGTACATAATACAAAACAATGTTGTCACAGCGTTGTTGGTGAAGTCCAGTCTGAAGAAATTTTCTAAGTATCATGATTTTTTCTCTAACGCAGTAGAACCAATTAGACCTCAAATTTTCTAGGGTTTTAATTATGTAATCTTAATTTTTATCATATGGAAGGTTTCCCTGCTATAAATTTTACTCCTTGGAAGAGTAAATGAGGTGGTAGAAGATGATTCATTTTGTCAGCTTGTCTGGAAAAAAAAAAACCAAAACACTTTTCCAGAGACCAATGTGAGCCTTATACACCCCACATTTGAGACACTATACCAATCAGAAACTATAATATCACTCACATTGAAATTATATAGACTATAAAATCCACTTGGAGACTTTAGAGATCATAAACCTACATTGTGCTGAAAAAATAGTTGCTGTGTTGAGGCAATTAAAAAAATGCACTAGGTTGATTTTTTCCTACCTACATGTCACTCATTACCACTGAAGAGATTAGACTCTAACCTGTTAAACCAAGCCTACTTAAATATGGGGAGTATCATACCTTACAGCTACACATATCTTCTGCTAAGGGAGAATCTCCCTTTTAATAACATCTCTCCAATCTCCTTGAAGTATGAGCCCCTGTAATACTACTAAACCCTTTAACCAAAGATAGAATATGTCAGTATCAGAAGAGAGTACATATAAAGGTGGGGAGAGAATTGCAATAAGAGGGAAAGATGAATTAAGGGGCAAAGTACCAGCATGACTAGGGTTTGTAGGAAAACAGCTTTTTGTTCAGAGAGCAGGATGTTGTTACATGTTTATGAACGTTAACCATGTCCTAAGTGAACTTAAGTCATGCTTCCACATTCTTCTTGAGGAAAATATTCTTCTTTGAAGAAATTGAATAATTTCCTTAAGATGAAAACTTGAGGGATATGAGAGAAATACATTTGATGTGTTTTGATAAAGATTAAGTGATCAAATGCAGAACTTGGTTTTAAGTTGACATGTCATCGGTATGGCATATTATTACGGAGCAAGCTTTTAGTGGTAAAAGACTATGAAATATACAACTTGGATGGAAGGGACATTACATAAAGTATGCTGATGAAAACAGAAAGTTGAAAACTCACCTATAATGAGGAATAAAATAATAGTTAGTCATTATTTGTTGGTATCAAGTTCAGAAAATTCATAAACTGATAATTGTGCCCCCAAAATAAATAAGCAGAAAGGACCAATTCTCTCTGTGTACAAGAATCAAAGAGCTGTTATTGAAAACCTGAATGTGCAGTAGGGTAAATAATATATTAAAAAGCTGCTGATGTAGGGGTGAGATCCCATCTCCCTGTCAAGGAAAAGCAAATGGGCGACAGAAGGTAGGGGTAGTGTAATTTTATAAGATAACTGTGAGAATATAAAACTGAGGAATTCTATATGATAAAGGTAACAAACTTCTGTGTACAGGAATTAAATTATAACAGTAGCAGAGAACTTAAAGCTATTTTTAGTAGGATGGAGCAAAAGGTTACATTGCACCTGTACCATTTCTGGGGGAAAATTTTTTGCACATAAGAAATGTAAGTGTACAAACCCAGAGCTGAGTTAATAATCAGTGTAGCATATTATCATCTTAGCAATTGCACATTGCTTAGGGGACAAACAGCATTTTTAAAAGTCCTATGAAAACTTTGCTCTATATTCCCCATGGGATGAAGTTAACATTCTTTAACTGCCTCAGTGCTCTAGTCTGCACCTTTCCCCATTCCTGCACTAGGGGATTTGGATCTCATAATCAGAGAGAGCCATGGCAGATGGGAATTATTCATAATTTGGGAAAAAAGGAAGCTTCAATTAATGGGCTGCTGGCAGGCAACCTCTGCACTGCACATTTTACTCCCACATACAATTTGTTCTGCATACACACTCAGGCATATGATTTTTTTTTTCCTTTTAAAAAGAGGATCACATTTCTGTAATGACAGAATTTCTTTGAACAGAATTGAAAATGTGTTATGTATTAGCAATTTAAATCAGAGGTAACAAAGGAGGAAGTATGTAAATCCAATTTCAGAAGCAAAGATGGACTACAGATGTATTTGGTAAAGGCAAGTCCAATTTGAAAACCAGTCTTTTGCTCAATGTGTGGCAGAAGTAATTAAACTTAAGTTTACTATCATGAAGGGCAGGAAAAGAAATATTCATGCTTAATATATGTGTGTGGAGGGGGGTAGGATGGAGAATACATTCGGATTCTCACTTTGTGGGGGGAGGAAGGTACAGAATAAGTTATATCAAAGGGAGTTGGAAATTTGTTCTGTTTTCTTTTAATGGTGGGATGACATGAGTTCTTGGTTTTTAGCCAGATTCTAGGACAACTACTGGAAAAAGAATTATAGAATACATAATAATATAACAATGTTAGAATTCATAGACCTTCTCCACAAAATTGTTTTATTGTTTCACCTTCTTACAAAATCATAATGCAAAGGAGGTACAAATTTCCAGGAAATAGATTTGGAAACAATATTTCATATTAGATAATATATTTTATTATGAGAATATTGAGCAAATCTCATGGTTTTATAATCTTTGTCTTTAAAGATAATAAAGAAGGTTTGAGAATTGTATTTGACAAGTGAAAAGACAAATCTTATTCTGTGCTATATTGTCATCTTCAGTAAAGTTGTATCATCTGCTGCTCTGCTAGGCATGTCTGTTCTGTATAGCATCCACCTCTACATAGACAAACTTTTTCCTAAATTCCAATCAATGGATAAAGTTATATTTGAGAAGACAAGATGATCAAAATTACTAAGCACATTTGTAAATATGTGAAGTCAATACTCCAGAGTGTACCAAGTGAAAATCAAGCAACAACTTGAAGATAGACTGTTATTAAAATAATGCTGCCTTTAATTTGAACACTGAAGATGACTAAAACTTTTAAAGAGAAAAATGTTAACAAGTGTTAAGCAACTGGAGAACATGACAGAGTCAAAAAGCTGTCTTAATAAGAGCAAAGTGATAAGCAGGAGGAAGCTCTAAGAAGATTTAATATTAAAATAATAGAAATAAATATTAAGCTAGTACAGCAAAAACCAATGGAAACAATAAGGTTTTTGTTTTGTTTTTGTATCAGAGCAGTTATTAAAAGTGAAAAAAATACATATACTAAAAGACATACACAAGATCAAGAGAAGTGACCTGGAGGAATGTAAATTTCCAAATCAATTAACAGCATAATATAAAGGAAAATTAAACCTATTTATTGAAGAATATGACATTTCTTGAAAATGGTAAGTTATGGCTTGGAGACCATGTTCACTGGACAATATTTGTTATTCATTTCTGGGCTTCTGACATTTTTTTTAAAAGATGCTTCCATACTAAAGTAGCATCTTTCACACTAATCTTCTATTTTACATTAACTAATGGCTTTTTTGTTGTTTCAGTTTTTGAAATAATACAGCTCTTTATGAGACAGGGAATATTCCGAAAGGCAACTTGTAGGGTGATAGCTGTATAAAAGGTCTAAGCTTGAAATAATGCTTATTTTATTATCCAGAGAAACTTTACTTGGGAAATGAAGTCATTTGACAGGGACTATTGCCATTAGCTTACTCTCTGGAAGTGTGCCACATGCCATATATTAATGCCACTGATTTACCAGGAATGTCTCCACTTTGTTCAGTCCGCATTTTCTTTTTGAACTCATTCCACTAGGAATTATGTCTCTTGCCTTACTGTTATAATCTTCTATTATCTTCTATTCTGTTATCAGTTTCCCATTGAATGTTGCTAACTTTCACAGAAAAGCCTGAAATTCAGGGGAAAACCTGTATTTTTACCTGCCTCAATGGGGCTAAGATCTGCCAGTTAGTGGGAAAATGATAACATTGGAAGAATGGATGAATATTTTAGCTGTTTAAGTACAATTGTTCAAACAAAATGAAATTTTACTTAATTGAGGATAAGCTGAATTCGGTTGTTATTCCTGTTTTTTTAAATTTTTTAATTGTTGCTCCATTACAGTTGTCCTTATTTTCCTCCATTACTACCCTCTGCCCTACCCATCCCCAATATTTCAGTAAAGACATTCACCATGTTTTCCTCTATTTTTTTGATTTATTATAAATTTCTTCTCTCATTATCAGGAACAAAAGAATAGGTACTTGTAGAGATAGTTTTAATAATTTATCAATATATTACATGCAAAAGCAGCCCACGAAATAAATTTCTGCAAAGAGGCATAGAAAACAAACAACTGACTGTGTTTTTTCTCTTTTTTTAATAACAAATAGGCATTTTTATTTGTCACCATTAAATGTTTGATTTTTGACAGATTCTTGGACTTGGGGCTCATATCCATTAGCTCATTCAACTTTAGCACCTGACTCACACCCAGTAGCTTTTCAAGAACTGCTGCATTCACCATGAAACTCCGTGAGTTTTCCCAATTCAAACTTGGGTTTCTTCAGCATTTTGACTTTTCTAACAAAAACATCATGAAATGGATACATAGATTAGCAAACCTTTTCTATATATTTTCCAATGCTAGCTAGAATCAATTAATTGGCCACTTCTTTCAAGTCATTTGTCTATGCCTCTCAGGTCATGATTTCCATTATCTTCTTCTGGATTTGGTGGAACTGTTGATGCTGAGCATAAGAGGTCTTCTGAATTTGATTGTTGCGTGTTTTTAGTAAAACCAACACAAAATAGATGAAACGAATACCCATCGGTGGTCTTAGCATCAACATGAGCTTCACTCATGGCCTACCACTTTTTGACCATAGAACACATTTTGTCCCTGGTAAGATCCATGCTGTGGAAATTAGTCATGCAGTTTTAATCTTCAATAATTAACTTGAATTCTCTAAATGCAACTTCATCATTCTGCAGATCAGCTCGGCTCACTTAAAATACACAGTCCTTTAGACCATCTGATGTGATTTTGATTTCTTTAGTTCTCGTGACGAGTATTTTTCCAATATTTCATATATGGAGCATAGCTGGTGCTTTCACATCATACCTATCTTTCTGAGGACATGGATCAACCACTTTCTTTTTACTCCCTTTTTGCGGCCTTTCATAAGGTGCTTGTTCTTGCCAACTACCATGGTGCTATTTGGAGAGCCAAAAAGCACCATTGACTCTTTCTATAATTAACTATCGAGCAACATTAAACATAGTATGTAGGAGAGACTTTTTTCTTTCTCTCAATATTGTCCAAGAGATCTTCTTAATAGTAAATATTCAAAGGCAGAGAAAATGAAATTCGAAAGCTTTAATGAGAAGTGAAACTGAAAACTGTGCAGATACTCTATTGTTTCACTTATTATTACACAATGGTCCACACACTGCCATGTTTGTTCAGGACCAATATTTTGTAATGCCTCCAGTGATTATTAACTACATCAAAAGTCAAGACATTTGAGTGTCAGTTTGTGAGCTCACTGGCTCGATTCCTGGTCAGGGCACATGCCTGGGTTGCTGTCTAGGTCTCAGATAGGGGTGTGCAAGAGGCAACTGAAGGAAACCTCAATGTTGGGCCCTGGCTGCTGTGTCTCAATAGATTGAGTGCCAGCCTGTGACCTGAAAAGTCAAGGCATTTGCCATCTATGTTCATATCACAATCATGCTGAGTCCAGGCAGAGTACTGAAATGAGAGAGCATAAACATATGCTCATAAATAACAAGGTTTTTCCCTGGCTGGTGTGGCTCAGTGGATTGAATGCTATCCTGCAAACCAAAGGGACACCAGTTCAATTCCTAGTCATGGTGCATGCCTGGGTTGTGGGCCAGGTCCCCAGTGGGGAACACATGGGGGACAACCACACATTGATGTTTCTCTCCCTTGCTTTCTCCCTCCATTCCCATCTCTCTAAAAATAAATACATGGACTTTTGGCCAAGACAGAGATATAAGTAGATGCACTTTGTCTCCTTGCACAACCAAAAGAAAGACAGCAATAAATTTAAAAACAAAAAATAATGAGAACTGCCAGAAAACCAAACTGTATGGAAGTCTGACAACCAAGGACTTAAAGAAACATTCATTTGGACCAGTAGGAGGGGTGGAGATGGGCAGCCAGGATGCAGAAGACATGCAGCAAAGCTGTGGCAGGTGACCAGGAGCAGTCAAGGCAGTGGCTGGCAGACCAGGCAGTCCCATATTTGTAGTTGGATAAACTGGGAGAAACAACTGGAGAGCAAGACAGACCACACAACTCAGGGTTCTGGTGCAGGAAAAGAAAACCTAAATATGTCTACCACTAAAAACCAGTGGGGGTTGTGGCAGCAGGAGAAACTGACAGTCCCACAGGAAAGTTCACTTGAGAGAACCATAGGGTCCTAGAATGTACACAAACCCACCCACGTGGGAATCAGAGCCAGAAGGTCTCGATTTGCTTGTGGGTAACAGGGGAAGTGACTGAAAGCTGGCCAAGACCCAAGCAACTGACATTGTTCCCTCTCAGACCCACACCCCACATACAGTACCAAAAGGTAGTGATGTGGGTAGCCCCACCCTCATGAATACCTAAGGATTCACCACTCACAACATAATAAGTGGGCCAAGACAAAAAAATGAAATGAAAGAACACATCAAAGCTCCAAAAATAAAATTAATTGAAGAAATAGCAAACCTAACATGGAGAGTTGAAAACACTGGTAATCTGGATGTGCACAGAATTGGTTGAGTATGGTCACTAAATGGAGGATAAAAGGAATGCTATGAAAAGTGAAATAAAGAAAAATATACAGGGAACCAACAGTGAAGGGAAGGAAACCAGGACTCAAATCAATGATTTTGGGCAGAAAGAAGAAATAAACATTCAACCAGGACAGAATGTAAAAACAAGAATTCAAAAAAACAAGGAGAAGCTGAGGAACATCTGGGACAACTTTAAACGTTCCAACATCTGAATCATAGGGATGTTAGAAGGAGAAGAGGAAGAGCAATACAACGAAAACTTATTTGGAAAAATAATGGAGACCTTCCTCAATCTGGCAAAGGAAATACACTTCCAGGAAGCCTAGGAAGCTCAGAGAGTCCCAAAAAAGTTGGACCTAAGGAAGTGCACACCAAGGCACACCATCATTACATTACCCAAGATTAAAGATAAGGAGAGAATCTTAAAAGCAACAAGAGGAAAGGAGACCATTACCTACAAAGGACTTCCATAAGATCATCACCTGGTTTCTCGAAAAAAACAAAAAAAAAAACTTTACAGGCAACAAGGGGTTGGAAAGAAGTGTTCAAAGTCATGAAAGGCAAGGGCCTACATCCAAGAATACTCTATCCATCAAAGCTATCATTTAGAATGGAAGGGCAAATGAAGTGCTTCCTAGATAAAGTCAAGTTAAAGGAGTTCATCATCACCAAGCCCTTATTAAATGAAATATTAAAGGGACTAATCTAAGAAAAAGATAAAAAATATGAACAGTGAAATGACAACAAACTCATAACTATCAACAACTGAACGTAAAAAAAAATGAACAAAAACAAAAACAAAGCAAACAACTAGAACAGAAACAAAATCAGAGAAATGAAGATCACATGGAGCGATATCAGCAGGCAGGGGGAGAGGGGAGAATGGGAGAAAAGGTACAGGGAATAAGAAGCACAAATGGTAGTTACAAAATAGACAGGGGTGGTAAGAATAATACAGAAATGGAAGAAGCAAAATAACTTATATGTACGACCCATGGACATGAATTAAGTCCATGGTGGGAGGTGGGATGCAGGGAGGAGGGTAATAAAGGGGAGAAAAAAATGGAACAATTGTAATAATGTAATCAATAGAATATATTAAAAAAAGAAAAATAAATAAAATATTTTTTAAATAAATAAGTTTTCTGTGAAAAAACTGTAATGCAAAGGCATTTAAATTTTAGACAAAAATCTCCAATTGAAGGTTTTGCAAAAATTATAAAACATACTTCATATTATGCCTACATGTGTAAATGTATTTAACTAACAAATATTTTTTCATTAAAATAGCACATATTTTTTTGTTAATTCTTGTTCAGTTACAGTTGTCTTCATTTTTCCTCCCATTACTCTCCCCTGACCTACCCTCCTCCCTCTTCCACATTCAGTCCCCTCCTCGTTCTCTCTGTCCATGTGTCTTTATACATGTTCCTTCACTTGACCCTTCCCCTTCTTTCTCCCATTGTCCTTCTCTTCCCTCCCCTCTGGTCACTGTCAGTTTGTTCTCTATTTCCATGTCTCTGGTTACATTTTGCTCCCATGTTTGTTTTGTTGATTATGTTCCACTTATAGGTAAGATCATATGATATTTTTCTTTCACTGCCTGGCTTATTTCACTTAGAATAATATTCTCCAGTTTTATCCATGCTGTCACGAATAGTAGGAATTCCTTCTTTCTTTCTGCTGCATAGTATTCTATTGTGTAAATCAGATCTTCTGAATTGGTGTTTTAGGATTCTT
>PVJD01016245.1:0-21767 GCA_004026545.1 Mormoops blainvillei | reverse complement strand
TGAAACTGTTGAGGTTGTGTGATTTTATCTTTTGGTCTATTAATACGATGTATTATATGAAAGGGTGGATCAGGATGGAACCCAAGCTGGATATCTGGAATAAATAAATGTGGTAATGGTGTATCTATTTACTAGTCTGATATTGGAATCTCTCTGTTAATATTTCATTTAGAGCATTTAGATTCATATTTCATGTTGTCGTCTGTAATATTCCCTTTTCTGTATTTTATCTGTCAGGTGTAGGCGTCACTGTTACACCTGCTTTCTATAAGACAGCAAAGCTTCCATTTCTTCAACGTTTGGAAAAACATATACATAGCTAATGCATTTGAAACATTGACCCTCTGACAGGTAAACTTTATGCTGACCCCAGCAGCCATGAGGGTTGTGTCACAGGGTCCCTCTCGCAGCCTGTGCTGACCCAGCCGCCCTCCGTCTCTGCGTCTCCGGGAGCAACAGCCAGACTCACCTGTACCCTCAGCAGCGGCTTCAGTGTTGGCAGCTACTATATAAACTGGTTCCAGAAGAAGCCAGGGAGCCCTCTCCGGTATTTCCTGGAATTCAAATCGGACTCAGACAAGCACCAGGGCTCCGGGGTCCCCAGCCGCTTCTCCGGATCCAAAGACGCCTCGGCCAATGCAGGGCTCCTGACCATCTCTGGGCTGCAACCTGAGGCCGAGATCGGCTAGTACTGTGCGATCTGGCACAATAGTGTTTCTCACAGTGACACACCGATGACAAGCAGATCAAAACCTCAGCCTGCTCGCGGTAGTTGTGGGTGCGTGGTAGGTGGTGGAGGGGGATAAACTACAGTGGGAAAAGTACAATCGGAAGTGAACTCTTAAATAAAAACCTCAACCTTCTCAGATTCTTGTTCATGACAATTGAATCACTTAAAAATAAATTGCATATACACCCACTCTACTTGGAAGTATTGTGGGTTCACAGGGTGCCTACTATTTATTATCCATTCAATATTTCTGAAACCGTGGGGAAAATAAAACAAAAATAATCCAGGATGACACTGCTATGTTGCCTGGCTCTTCATGTGATAAAACCGGAGCCTGTGGAGCTGCCCTTTCTCTCTTGAAAGAAGAAAAACGAACCTATCCTCGATTTTTCGCTCATCAGCTTGGGGACCACCCCAGCAGGGGGACTGTCATCCACAGCACAGACTCTGCTCTTCGGGGATTGGGGCAGAGACGTTCCTGTCCCTCCGAGGCTCCTGTGCTCCAGGCTGGCCCAGGAGAACTGTGTCTCAGGGCACAGGTCCTGAGGTACGAGATGCTGGGTGAGGGCGCAGGCCTGAGAAGAATGGAAAAGGAGAGAGACTCAGAATAGAAATGAAGGCATGAAAGGAAACCAGGTGAAAACATGGAACCGAAAATATAATAGATGTAATTTAAAAAGGCAACCGTCTGGAGGGATCAAGAATCTGGAATGCTTATTTGTTATTTTATTTATTTGTGTGTTCTGTGTTTTTAGATTAATGGAGGAATTCATTCCCACCACTGTAAATATTCGCTAGACAATATCACCAGGGGGCGCTGTGGATCTTCTCAGAGCTACAAGGCCAGAAACCAACTCAAATGGTTCTGATTAAATGGGCCTTGGGCTGATGCTCATGGTCTGAGTTAGAGGTGACAGCAGGTGCTTCCTCGAAAGGGACAGACTCAGAGCTCACAGCCACCCCAGCTTCCTCCTGAAGGTGACGCTACAAACTGGGCCCCGGACCCAAAACTGGTTATTGCTGTGGGCTCATTTTGCATAATGCACCACCAAACACACCCTTTACCCAGGAAGCTGAGGAGGAGAGAAAGGAAAACCTCACAGGCCAGTGCCAGCCTGGGGCCAGGGGACCTTGGAAAGTCTCCACCATGACTGGACTCCTCTCCTCCTGCTCCCTGTCCTCACTCTCTGCCCAGGTCCGTGGACACCTCAGAGGCCAGCCTTTGGAGGGATCCCCCTGCCTTTATTCTTCATGGCTGACATGTGTCTCTCTTTATTTCAGAGTCCAATTGTCAGTATGTGGTGACTCAGGAGCCCTCACAGGCTGTGTCCTTAGGAGGGACAGTGCCTCTCACCTGTGACTCCAGCACTGGAACCGTCACCAGCAGTCACTATCCATGCTGCTTTTCTAGCAGAAGTCGGGCCAAGCACCCAGGATATTCGCTGCTTTATGATACAAACAATAAGTAGTTCTGGACACCGCCTCCCACCCCACACCGACTGGATCTCAGGGTCCCTCCTTGGCTACAAAGCCACCCTGACCCTCTTGGGGGCCTATCTGGAGGACAAGGGCTGAGCAGTACTGCCTATTACTCTGTAGTAGTGATTGACACAGTTACAGTATCAGAAGAGGTATCAAGACACCATGTGCCCTTTGAAAAACCTGGGCACAAATAGGGTCATGTAATATGAAATTACATGACCAGACAACTGAATTCGCAGGGCAGCCAGGATGCTGACCATCCGCAGATGGTAGGGGATGTTATTAACAGAGCCTCAAGTCCCTCCATGGGTCTAAAGCCACTTTCTCCTAAAGATCCTTGTCCTTGTTTGCAAGATGTTCTTCAAGGCACTTGTTGAAAGCGACGGCTTGTACTTGGACGTATCAGGTTTCCCGCATTCAGCTGACGGTCGACGTGTCAAAATCTCCCTCTGTTTAGATTAATGTGGGGACAGGGATAATGAGGAACCTGCCCCTCTCAGGGACGGTGTCCTGCAAGAAGCCAGGCCATGCATTCATGTCTCTGTGTTGCAGACAAAATGTACCCAAGAAACTTAAAAAGCATATTAGAAATATACTGACTTTTGCCAACAAAAAATTAATGAGATTGTTGCAAGTGCTAGGTTGGTGCCAAGGGAACAGCATTGCAGGGTAGGGAGCAGCCTGTGCAGTTTTCGAAGCTGGAAGAAACCTGGTGTAGTCGAAGCAAAGGAAGGGGACTGGAGGAGCCGGGAGGAGCGGAGCTGGGAGAGCGGGCCAAAGAGTTAGTTACACGATTTGTTCTAAAACGGACACAAAATGGGCGGAGCTCCGAAAGGCAGCTGTTGAGTGGCGGTAACGTGAGCACTCAGTCTATACTGTGTCCCTATCTTCTTAGACATGTGTAGCCTCCCAGCCGCACCCTAGAAGGAGGGGTGGAGAGGGCTGCGACGAGGGCGTCAGGGAGAGGGGTGTGTCACGCATAGAGATCTAAGGGTGAGGAACAGCTAATGGCAGCTCGATCGTGCACGTGTTATTATTGTTATTAATATTGTGGTCTAACTTCAGTTTGTGAAAGATGAGAAAGCTCTCTTTTAAAATCTTCCTGTTAACATAGTTACTTCATTTTTTGTAAGTCACTACTGATGTAATTTATAAATTAAACTCAAGAATAAGGAAAAGTTCCAAAACCTACAAAATAGGCAATAAAACAAGAATCTCTGCATCTATTAACTAATTTTAATAATAATTTAGTTCATGAGCAACCTTGACTTGGGTCCCCACTCCCAGGCATATATGCTAGATTATGAATTTAAAAAAAAAAATTTATCTTGGGTTACCTTTTTTTGTTTGTTTTGCTCTACACTTAGTCTTATTGCACTGCAAAAGAAGAGGAAACTGAGAAGTGTGACAGGTTACAGTGACTTCATCTTTACCTTTAATTAATCTTTGCTCTTGTGGGCAGAAGAGGGAATGAAAGACAGGGAAATACCCAAGTGTGGCAGTGAAATGGTGATCAAGACACCTGGGTCTGGGTACAAGGGCCCTAAAATCCTGGAGGCAGTGCTCTTAACCTATGACTTTTTAAGCAAAAGCAGGCAAGAGTTAAAACACATTAAAGAAACAAAACAAAACCCACTTATGGTTCCATTCTTAAAATCAAGTCCCAAAACGACAGTGAAATGCAAGGTAATGTGTGCGCCCATCTGCCCTGAGGCTTTCTGGAAGTGACCACACGGTGTGGCTGGCGCTCTGGAATCCCGTGACATCTGCTTTGCACAGAGCCCTGGCTTTGCTGAATGGCCCAGGCATGCCCTCCTCTCCCAGTGCAGCCTCCTTCTGCAGGGGCGCTTGGGGTGCAGGTTCCCTGGACAGACAGCAAGAGTCACAGGAGCGGGTCTGTGTGCTTTTGAGGCTCTGCAGCTGGAATGCTCTGCACTAGGGTGCTGGCGGGGGCGGGGGGGGTGAGTTATGCTCCACCCACTGTTTAAGTGCTCACTTATTTTTTCATGTGCAAACTGTCACCGTCCGAAGCCTTCAGAAAGATGTGTCTAAACGCAAACACCTTGCTTGAGGGTCATTGGGAGTTAGGGTCCCTTCCTCCTGAGTGGGGAGGGGGTGCGAGGACAATACAGAAATATCTAGACAAATAATGTGTTCTGCTGCAGTTAATCTCCAGTCCCTGACTCAGTCCATCCAAAGGCAGGTGCCTTCAGTAGGCGATTGTCCACTCGTGCACAGAGGTGTTGTGGGAGTTAGTAACCAGCCCGTGTTCGTGCAGCCTGAGGCTGCTGATGTGATGCAGCCTGTGTGCATCTTCTATCTGGACCCTGGTGGGTCACTCAGGTTCCAGACATCCACCCTCATGTCCACGTCACCAGAGGTAAAGTGCTTATTGTCTGGGGACCAGGCCAGGCAGACGATCTTCGCATGGTGTCCATAGAAACCATTGTTTGTTCTCTGATTAGAAATCAGCAATGCTGAAGACTATGACCACCTTGCTGGCATTGTACATGGGAGGAAGGTGCCACCGTGGGAATAGGCCATGTCAGCCACAGGTGTCTGGCCTCCAGTAGCTGGCCCTTGTCCTTCATCATTGTCCCCAAAATGGAGTATAAGTTGACATTCCTGTTTGTGCTGCCCGCAGCTACCACATGGCCACAGGGGTGCACCACCACCACTTCAGGCACACAACCGAAGCACTTCTGATGCTTCAGAAGGACCACCTGCCCGGAACCCACGAACACTGCGAAGCCTCTGGGGCTGACAGCTGCACGCTTTGGCTGAGTACCCTTTCGATGACTCCCTGTCTGCTGTAGTCCCACAGTGTGAGGTTGGTGTGCGGCACCTTGTCCTCCAGGCAGCATCTCACCAGCCCCTTGGACTCGACCACCGTCATCCTGGATACGCGGTTCGGGTGGCCCTTCCCAGCAAAGGAGTCAGGGCCCACTGTCTCAGAATCCCACCGATGAACATGAGCGCCCTGGCTCCCAGAATGGATATAGGGTTTGTCACCATTTTCATGCACCCTCAGGCACTAGATTGATTTGATTGAACACTGGCGACTCCCAGGGGGTTGCTGGAGTTGTTTTTGTCCACGTAATTGGTGGACCCAGACAGGAAGCTAAGGCGGTCGTCTGCCTGCTAGAGGCAGCCCAGCTGCTAGGCAGAATATTTGAGCCCATGGTAAACGTGTGGACAACAGAGTTCACACTGATGTTCCAAATTTTAGAAGTTTTGTCTCTGGAAGCAGAAAGCAAATGGATACTGTCAGGACTCCAGCTAATAGCATAAAGGCCTCTGTTGTGAGCCTTGCTTCCTCCCAGTGCTCATGCCTCCTCTCCTGTCTTTCCATCATAGATGCATTTGTGGCCCTCAGAGCTTGCTGTGCCAAGTCCGTTCCAGCAGGAGGCAATGCCTCGCCGCTTACAAAGTGGCTGGGGTTGCCAGTTGTAAACTTGAACTTGAAATGTGACCCCTCAAAGAATGAGGTGCAGTTATCATCTCTGCCTGTTACCAGCCATGTGTGGTCTGCCCTGCTTGATGTCCACAAGGCTGATGAGTTTGTTGGGTCCCAGTGGTCTCGTCCATGGAAATGCCAAGTTGCACAGGAAGGTGGCGCCAGCCTTCTCCTTCCCTCCCCAGCCACCGGGATTTTCTTTCTATCTCCCCTTTGAGCAATGTGCCTGAACTTCCCAGCAAACGGCTGACACTCACACTTTAAGAGGTGTTCCTTCTGCGTGGTATCCCAGATCCTCAGCTTCCCAGACGCACCTTCAGAGGGGATGTAGAGCCCGTTGCGGGCTGCTTGGCCACCAGCACTGGATGGATGTGCTTCCTGCAGATGTCAGCAGGTTGAGTTGTTGATGTTCCTTAGAATGACACGCTCTCCATTGGTGTAAAGAAAATTATTGCTTTTTGGGTCGCTGCCGGTGATTTTGGAGCTGTCCATTTCCATCTGGGGGAGGAAGGCGAACACCATCTTGATCTCCTCTGGAGCCCTTGCCCACTTGTTACTGCACCACACTCACCTAGACCCTCAGGGGCCACCCACACTGCAAGTCAGACCTGGTCAGGGCCGAGGTGGGGAAAGGGACAGAAAGGCTGTTCTGGGCATACCAGCTGTGGCTTTGATGGCTTTCAAGGCAATCCAGAAAACGAATGTGGCTCAAAATTTTCTTAAGCTTTATTAAGGCACGATTTTTTAAATTCAGTAATAATTCATATTTTAGTGTCAGGTGTCAACATCATGATTCAATATTTGTATACATTGAGAAAAGATCATTTCCATAAATCGAGTGACTATCCCTTACCGTACATAGTTGCAATTTTTTTCTTCTTATGATGGTAACATTAAGATCTACTCTCTTGGTATTATAACTTACTTTTATTAACTGTGGTCACCATGCTGTGAATTTTAACCCCATGACCAATTTATTTTATAACTGCAAGTCTGAACCTTTAGATTTCCTTCACCCATTTCTCCCGCCGCTACGTCCTACCTCTGGCCACCGCCAATCCCTTTTCTGTAACTATGAGATTTTAATTTATTTCTTAGTTTGGCTTGTGCTTTGTCTCCTCAGATTTCCCATAGAAGTGAGATCATAAGGTATTTGTCTTTCTCTCTAGCTTATCTTATTTAGCATCCTGTCCTCAAGGTCCGTCCATGTTGTTTCAAGGACAAGATTCCATTCCTTTTAATGGGTGAACATTGTTCAATGTATAATATGTATATAACATTATGTAAGTCTCATACATAACATTTTATTTATCCATTCATCCATTTAAGTGTACTTTGGTGGTTTTTATATCTTGGTTATTGTAATAATCCTGCCGTGAGTAAGGGGGTTGCAGATGTCTTTTTAAAATAGTGTTTTTATTTCCAGCAGATAAATACCCAGAGTTGGAAGTGCTGGACCATAAGGTCGGTCAATTTTTGGAAACTAGACTGTGGATTTGTGAATAGAGACAGAGGCCTGGAGAGTGACAGAAACCAGCTGGACTCTCAGGGCTTTGGGCCATGGGGAGGCAGGTGCTGAGACCAGCAGGGGCCACAGCTGGACTGCCCTGTGGTCCCCACATAGTTGCTCAGTGAGGGTCACTCAGGGAAAGGTGCTGGGCGGGGCAGTGGGGTGGTTGTGGGGAGATGCACCTTGAGCTCACTGATGGTTAACTCAGCAGCTGTGTCTTCTATGGCCTGTCAAGAGTCCTCTGAACAGGGACACTTGAGTTGTTTCAGCAGGTGCGTCGTCTAAGGGCTCTCCCAAGTGGTGAGGCCAAACTTCATGGTCCTCAGTCTGGGGCGTGAGCTGATCTCCAGCACCAGGGCTCAGGGACGGGCTGGGCGGTCCCTGAATGGACACACATTTGCATGGACAGCCCCTCCCCTGGCAGAGGCTGGGGAAGAAAAGGAGGCCTGGGGCAGCCCAGTCCCACTGTGGGCTCAGGGGCTGTGGGCACCATGGCCTGGACTCCCCTCCTCCTCGTGCTCCTCTCTCACTGCACAGGTAGGGACAGGCCTCGGCACCCTGGGCCTCCAGCGATATTACTGCCCTCTTGCTCAGAGTTCTTATAATTGTACTGTTTCTTGAGCAAGAACCCATTATGTCTGTATTTCTGCAGGGTCCCTCTCGCAGCCTGTGCTGACCCAGCCGCCCTCCGTCTCTGCGTCTCTGGGAGCAACAGCCAGACTCACTTGCACCCTCAGCAGCGGTTTCAGTGTTGGCAGCTATAGGGTAAACTGGTTCCAGCAGAAGCCAGGGAGCGCTCCCCGGTATCTGCTGTCGTACTACTCAGACTCAAACAAGCACCAGGGCTCTGGGGTCCCCAGCCGCTTCTCCGGATCCAAAGACGCCTCGGCCAATGCAGGGCTCCTGACCATCTCTGGGCTGCAACCTGAGGACGAGGCCGACTACTACTGCGCTACAGCTCATGGCAGTGGGAGCAGCTACAGTTCCTCACAGTGGCTCAGATGACGAGGAAGTGAGACAAAAACCCTGGGCCCAGGGACCTCGGCTCTGAGCCCCTCTTATTAAGAAGGCTCTGTGATGACACTTGAAGAGGAGACCCACTTTGTGTCTAGACCTGTCCTTGAAGGTGGAAAATTAACACATTATGATACCTGTTACCTGGTCCACATAGGTGTCCCAGCAACACCCTCAGGTGATACAATAGGGCCCAAGTGCCCATCCCACTGGGTAAGAGGGATTAATCAAGAAGAAATGCTATTGCCCGCAATGACCAAACGTGCTCAACATAAATCTTATGCCATAAAGTCTGAATTTTGTGTTACTAATGATACACCATAGTGATACGTGAATATCCGCCTGGGTTATAGATGCAATTTTCTCTGTACATGAACCAGCCGACAGAAAAGTTGGTCATGACCACTACAGATGCTCAGTGACAACGGCTGTCACACCGTCCCTCCTCCCCTCTCCTCTGCTGCTGCTTCTCGCACCCCCCTCCTCTCTCCCTCGGGCTTCTCAGGTCTGAACTCCATGTCTAGGTCACACGTGGGCCTTGTACACCTTATGTCCGGACCCACGCCAGGTCAGCCACGTAGGAGGCAGGCCACCATGACCTAGACTGCAGACCTCTGCCCTTGGCTGGTCCCAGTGCCAGGCTGGCTGCACGGACCCAGGCACCAGACCAGCTCTGTTAGACCCAGGATCTCACCTGCCCCACAACCAGGCCTATTATCATGGACCTTGGCTCCAACAGGGCTTCCATGCACCTAATACAACAGCTCCCGCCAGCAACAGGCTGACTCTCATGGAAATGCTTCCCGACTGGCCCCCATAGGAACGGCCTCCCGTGGTGGCCCAATCCTAGGCTGGAACTGTGGAGCCAGCCCCCCAGCAAGCTTACATGGATACAGGCTCCCAGCCCTTGCATCACCAGCATGGCGTCCATAGACCTATCCGGCAAATCAGCTCCTGTGAACCCAGAATCCCAGCCCATCCCAGCACCAGGCCAATCCCTGCAGAACCAAACACCATCCCCACCCAACTAGTCCCCAGAATGCGGTCAACCCTCATGGGACCAGCATCCAGGCCCATGACCATGGACCTGGGTCCCAGGCCCATCACCACAGAACCTGAGGAGAAATGTGATGGGCCTCCATGTAGGGAGTAAAAAGAGTGCAGGGAGTGGGGGAATGGCAGAGAACATTCTGAGTGCAGGTGACAAACTTCAGGAACAAATATACTGCGGATTATGGGGGAGGAGGTGAATGTCTGGCAACATTTCACTTGCAAACATGTAAGGTAGCCATTTGTCAGCAAGATGCTAAGTGTAGAGCTCCCGATGGAACATATGGGCAACGAAGTTCTGATACTCAGTTTTAGAGAATTAGAGCATTGAGTTCAAGCTGGAAGGTTTGATCCTAATTCCTTGAATCACGGCTTGATAACAGAACCCCTTGAACCATCTCTGGGCTCCATCCTGAGGACAAGCTGACAATCACAACCCCCATGCCACAAAAAGCTCTTGTTCTTAGGAGACATGATAAAACACGATCCACTCCCCTGCCTGACCCATTGCTCCCCTGTTGCCAAAACCCGCTCAGGTTTTGGCTTCTACGGTCACTTGCACTGCTAAAACCAGAGCGCTTCATTCTCTCAACTCTGTCTTTATGGGGTCAATGAAAATATCTCCTTTTGAAGACATGGCTGTCCCAACATATCCAGAATTCCTTTGTCTCCTGAAGCAAAATACCCCATCCGCGGTTGGTTGGGATGAGGAGGACAGACG
The DNA here is from genome assembly GCA_004026545.1 of Mormoops blainvillei. Classification (NCBI taxonomy): domain Eukaryota; kingdom Metazoa; phylum Chordata; class Mammalia; order Chiroptera; family Mormoopidae; genus Mormoops; species Mormoops blainvillei. The sequence continues at coordinate 11,803 of PVJD01016245.1, read as the reverse complement.
TGCAGCATATGTGATCCGGGAGAACCAGGAGGCCCTCAGCCCAGGTTTTTGTATGTCCTCTGGTGCCAACCTGGGCTTTACTGATGGTTCCCTGAGCTCTGCAACCTTAGAGAAAGCGGTTCTTCTCTGTCCCCCGAGACCAGAGCTCTGCGGAGCTGCTGCACCCCGGCTGCTGGGCAAAGCCTCCCACGAGGCGAGGTTCTCGGACCATCATGGGCTCACTGTCCCAGTTTAGCTGCATGACTTCCCATGCTTTACCTTCTCTAGTTCTACAGTTGGAAGAATGTTGGGCAAATTTTGCGTAGCAACCTTTGTACTGAGAAACAAATTAAATAGACTACAATGACCGAAGTAGATCAGAATCGCAAGTGAAGGGGGAGTCATCGGGCTGGCAGAGAAGGGCAAATGAGGACTCAGAGCAGTAAGCAAGGGCAGACGAGGCTTTCCCTGGCCACACTGGGGTCTTGTGGGACAGGCAGGCATCAAAGCCGAGTATGTACAGTGGGGGCTTGGGACTGACAAAAGCCCCTCCTGACAACATTAGTTACAACAGTGATTACAAAAACAAACTCAGTCAACTCGAGAAAGTGACACAAGTACAGTTATTGCCACGTATGAGCCGGAAAGTCTCGAACCTTCAGCCAAGTTCAAGACTGTCATAGACTGGTAATGAACCCAGGCAGCTGGCAAAAGCCAGCTCAAATCCCAAGGAACCCTGAAATGCCAGGCAACAAAGCCCCATGCACTCCCTCCTATACCTAGCATTCTACAGGTCACCAGTGACACGGAGAAATCAGTGACTCAGGCTAACATCCCATAGAGGGTGTCTCCATCTACTGCCCTGGGCGGTCACATCAGCAACATTGATCTGCACAGGTGTGCCCCTCCTTCCGGGGGAACTGGGTGGTGTCACAGGGGCTGGAGGAGGTGGGCTCTGAAGCCAGCAGGGAGCGCTCTCGCTTGGTCCCAAGAGCACTGGATTCTGGGCCAGATACTCGGCTGGGATTTGCCCGCTGGGGCAAGCAGCATCCTCACTGGGCAAGCTTCCAGCACATGGGGCCCCACAACCCACACGGATGCTGGTCTCTCACACACATTCTTCCTTCACCTTTCATCTTCCCTCCTTCTTGGAGTTGTCCCAGCCTGACGTCCAGACAGGGTCGGACAGTCACAGAGCAGAAGCAAATCCACAAGAAGAAACGTGACCTATGACTAACTAGACACAGGACAAGAAACAGTTGGAGATGGAAACATCTCAGTTCCAGCAACCAGGCCTGAGCAAGCAGAGCGCTGGGGCTTCCACACCATGGCCCGGGTTCCTCTGCCCTTCATCCTCCTCACTCACCGGACATGGAGTTTCATTAGCGGGAAGTGAAGGAGGTCAGTGAGGGACATTCGCACTGCTTGTTACTTGTGGCATCTGGGCACAAGCAGTGTATTGTCCTATTGTTCCTACAACCTTCTCTCCTACTCCCAGCCTACTGGGTCCACGTGTGCTAAAACTGTCATTATGCATGGTGCCTGGGGCTGTCTGTGTCTATGCGCATGTGTGTGTCTATGTGTGTGCGTGAAACGAGTGACAAAATGTGGGTTATTTAAATGTTCCTTGATGTTCGTACCAGCCAGTGCAGACACGGTGTTAATGTTTTGTTTTGTCCTTTGATCATTAGGAAGTTTTCCTTTTAAATTACTCTGTCTGTTGTTGGAATGATTCCCATATTTTAATGGGAACTGATTCTTTTTCCTCCAAAGCTGCAGCTTTATTGAAACTACTCCATATAATTTTAGCTACTTCGATTAAAGGAGAGTTGGCACACCCAGCCTGCTACCGAAGACAGTTTCCAGGGCTGGGCCAGTGGAAGACCCTTGTCTCTTCAAAACCCCAGAGCCCCGTGACTTACTCATGGGCCAGATGCCAGAGGGAGGAGACCTGACAAGCACTTACAAGGAGGGGAAGAAGGGGTTTCCTGGAAGAGGCCAGGCAGTGTTCGAAAGGACAAGGTTAAGTCTGAGCATATCCAGGTTATGGGGCGGAAGTGTGAGACCTCAAACAGCTTCTCACTCAGCCCTCAGGTTTTCCAGAGAAGAAATGTGGGACTGAGCTAGCTGAGGACTTGAGGGAGCCAGTTGGTACAGGCCTTCCCCTCCCTCACTCAGTGGAGTCATTTGTTAGTGTGAGCTCCCAGATTCTGACTCTTTTAAGATTGCCCGCAGGGGACACCACAGTGACATCGGGGCAGTAAGAGGAACCTGATTTGCATAAAGTACCTTCTCTTCCTAATGGGTCTGGGAGGCATAAAAAGACCTGAGGAGTCTACACTCCGGCCCTGGAGGTGAAGAACCTGTGTCCTGTGAGCGTCCCCACCATGGTCTGGATGGGGCTTCTGCTCGGGCTCCTTGCTTGTCATCAGGTCAGGGCAAAGCACTGCATCCTTGGGGGCACAGAAGAGTACTGTCTCATGGTGGCCATTTTCTCCCATAACGATATGTTCCTTTCTCCTGTTGGTTTTAGGAGCCAATTCTCAGACCGTGGTGACCCAGGAGCCGTCATTGTCAGTGTCTGCAGGAGGGACGGTCGCACTCACCTGTGGCTCTAGCTCTGGGTCAGTCCCTGGCAGTAACTACCCGGGCTGGTTCCAGCAGACCCCAGGCAAGGCCCCCCACACGCTCATCTACAGCACAAACAGCCGTCCCTCTGGGGTCTCTGAGTGCTTCTCCAGATCCATCTCTGGGAACAAAGCCATCCTCGCCATCATGGGGGCCCGGCCTGAGGACGAGGCGGAGTATCACTGTGCTCTGCATTTGGGTAGTAGTTTGCATTGACACAGTGATGTGAACCCATGGGGAAGTTCAACCCAAGCCTCCTCATGTGCTCAGAATAGCTCAATCACTAGAGGCAGAAGAAAAGAGGGAGGCTGGAAACGGTTAACACCACGGGGAAAGAGCTCCATGACCCTGTTCTCCTGGTCAGTGGTTTGTTACCATGGCCTCTTCCTGTCTTTCCCAGGGTGTGTCCATCTTTCCAACGTGACCCCTGAAAGCCTGGGCTTCCTGTCTCCCTCTCTGCCTAGAATCATGAGGAGGACGCAGAGCTCCAAAAGTTATCAACCCGCAGAGAGATTCAGAGACCATGCTGCTCCCAGTAAGACGCGTCTTACTCGGAAAGCATTAACAGCATGTCCTCATTCTTTAAGATAATGATAACGACCACCCTCGTATTTAACATTTCTTCCTATGTACATCAGCTGGACCCATAGCACTTTAGCTGTCCCGCTCCGTAGATCAGGTGCTTGTAGTCACTGTACAGTGAAGTTCATGAAGGAAAAGAAGCATTTGGGAAAATTTATTTTTTAATACTACCTGAGAGATGGCTCATGCTCTCTTGATATTTATTTCTCACACTCTTCAGCTCTTCTGCCTTGGAGCACGACTTAATTAACTATGACAGAGTTTTACCTTTTTCATAGTGTAACTTAAAAACCTTTCTAAACTTTGATATTAACTGTGCGGTAGATTTTTTTTTTGAAATTGAAAAAATTTTGTGTTTAAATATTTTTACTGTTGTTCATCAGGCCTATGACCCATGGCTAAGGAACTCTAGTTTTACAATAGCATTTAAAATACAGAATGCATTTTAAAAATAATATTCAAATTTTAACAAATCACGATTTTTTCATAATGTTTACAGTCATTTTTACAATAAAAATCACTTCTCTTTTTTCCTTCTTTTTTGGTATATTTTATTGATTATGCTATTACAGTTGTCTCATTTTTTTCTCCCCTTTATCTCGTCTGCCCTGCCCCCCATCCCCTCACCCCAGGTCAACATAAAAACTTGGAACGCTTCACGAAGTTGTGTGTCATCCTTGCACAGGGGCCATGCTGATCTTCTCTGCATCGTTCCTACGTCAGTGTATGTGCTACCGAAGAGACCACAACTCTGTGGTAGATTTTAAAATAATGGTTGGTTTTGGAAAGCACTTGCTCCCATGCAACTTGGGCAGCTTTTATCCCTATCTTGGCTCACAGCACAGGGCGTGGTCCATGGATGTTTGTGGACTGACAGTGACCAAGTCTCAGGCCAGTGTTCCCAGCATCATTTCCATCCACAGATGAAGACTTGACCAATGGGCAGCAGGGGGCGCTGCGAGCTTCCCCAGGGTCTGACAGTGGGTGCCCTTTCCTTATAATCCCCCAAATTCCCCAAAGCTGGGGCTTTAGTGCATGTGTCTCCTGATGGAGAGCCGGCAGCTGTGTCCCCTCTGACCTGGGTGGGGGTCTCCCGCTTACAGGTGTGTGAGAGGTCCCAGGAGCTGCATCCTCTCTGGACCCTTTGAGAGGACAAACTGAGCCTCATCCATCTGAACTGCGATTCCCAAAACTCACCCACAAATGGAAAGGATTTCAAAGAGACCTTGCCTGCGATTTGGAAGGATAAATGAACAAAACTGTATTGAAAACCTGGCTGTTTCGAATAATGGCCCCGTTTCAGTGCCACGCCACTGAGTTGCTCAGCATTGGTGCCATCACCTGTGCAGGTGACATATGCCCCGCCCACGTCAGACCAGAAGGATGAGCACGTGGATGGGGAGGCCAGAGCCCTGATCCGACAAAGAGCAGGCACAGCAATGGTCGGCGCTGGTGCGGCCCCGGCTCCCTTACGTGTCCACTGAGCCCTCCTGTCACCTCCGTCAGGGGTGGACGGAGGGGAAGCGGAGCCGGCTCAAGTGGCTTCCTGTGGTCAGATGAAGGGCCTTGGACACAGTGGACAGTGCCTGGAAGGAGTCCCTGTGAAAGGGGACAAAGTAGCCTGTGGGAGCCTGTGCAGAGTGCCCAGGCCCTCGGGTTGCCCATCACCTTTCAGGACCCCTGTCTGGGACAAAAAGGGATGAAGAGCAGCAGATCCTACCTCTGTGAGGAAGAGGAAGGGTGTTGTATCTTCCACACACCATGTCCTCCGTGTCCAGATTTCTGCCTCTGACTGGGGGGCGTGGGCAGGAAGGGTGGGCCGTGTCATAAGGGCCATGGCTGTTGCTTTGAATGAACTAGAACATTATGAAGCCACGTAAATGAGGTTCATTGTGAGTTTTCCCTGTTTCTCAGTGGTCAGGAAGAAGTAGAAGTTTAAAAAAGATTTACAATATTCTTATTTACGGCTTCTGTGTAAATTTCGCTGAGTTTTCTAACACTTCTTGAGGGCCAGTTTTGTGCAAAAGCCAGCACTAAGAAGCGACCATAATGCCTAGCCTACAACGGCCTCTGTCAGTTTCATGGTCCTCATTATTGTTCCGTCTGTCACTTTGCTGGCTGGAAATTTCAGTTAGCTGGAGAGACGAAACAGATTACTCAGGGTTATCCTACCACAAATGACAAAGCCAGCTCTTGACTTAATCTTCCACTGACGCCAAAGCCCACATTGAACCAGAACATAACGGTGTCTCGTCCATGTATCTGGAAAGGAAATCAGTGTAAGACCTGACATAATAAAATGTGCAAATGCCTCCTCGCTTGTCCAAGAGTTTACACTTAATCTGTCCAGTTGGCCTCATATCCTGAGCCAGAGATGCAAGCAATGCCCATCTGCAGGTTCCGTGGAGGGTCCTGTCCTGTTCTAGTCAATGCTGGGCCACAGTCCATAAAGGGGTGGCCGCTGAGGAGGCAGGGGGGCTCACTCACCCACACCTGAGGTGGCCTTGGCCAGAATTTCAAGCGTGGACATGGAGGAAGGCATGAGTTTGACAAGTTCCTTCAGCTATACTCTCAGGGAATGGATTTCTATCCAGAAATTGTTTTAATAATAATTTCAAAGAAGGCTCTGAAGGAGGGTAAGCGAGCTGGTGGGCTCGGACAACAAGATTGTTAGAATTCCAAGAGCTTTCTCACTGTGAATGACGATCTCTGGCCCTGGGACGGGGGACATCGTAGTTCCCTCTAGCCCCCGTTTTCTGCTCCTCGGTGTCTGAACTCTCGTGAATCCAGTCTTTCACACGCTGGTAGCTTTCAGGAGGTCACTCATTATCCTTGAAGAGCAGAAACTGTCCCTTCTCTTGCCCAGTTTGATAATGTCCGCTCCCCGCACTGTCTACCTCAACTAGGCCCCATCATTTCCTCGTACTTAGAATTGAGAATAGGGATGAGGCTGAGTCTTCTCCAGGGGCTCCCAGGGTCTTGCTCATGTGTTGGGATCCCTGCAGGGGACAGAAGGGGGCGCTGTTACACAGGCCCAGAATGGGTCTGCTCTTCAGCCATCTGTGATCTGGTTCCTGAAGCCAGGTGCTCTCTGGGGCCCCTTGAGAGTCTCATACCGGGCCTGTAACAGCCACCCTCCCTCACAGGACCAACAGTCGGCCAACAGACAGACTTACTCTTCCATTTGGGGCTAGAGTCGCCAGTGAGAGAGACAGATTTGCATGAAGAAACCTCCCACCCATGGTGCTGGGGGAGGGATAAAAGAGATCATAGATGCTCCTTGTAAGCAGAGAGACTCAGAAGGTAGAGCCCTGTGGCTTCTCCACCATGGCCCGGACCCTGGTCTTCCTTGCCCTTCTCGCTCACTCCACAGGTGCCTGGGTCCTGAGAGTCTGGGAACGTGGTCCCAGGAGGACACAGAGCCTGGGTCACTTCCCCTGGGGTCCAGGCTGTGTTGTTGGAACCCGAACTCACCATCTGGTGTCTTTTTTTCCTTTATTCCAGGAACCTGGGCCCAGTCTGGGCTGGTGCAGGAAGCTTCAGTGTCGGGGTCCCTGGGTCAGACGGTCACCATCACTTGCACTGGAAACAGCAACAATGTTGGATATAATGGTGCAAACTGGTACCAACAGGTCCCTGGTGCTGCCCCCAGACTACTCATCTATGGTAGCACCAGTCGACCCTCAGGGATCCCGGTTCGGTTCTCCGGCTCTCGTTCGGGCTCCAAGGCCTCCCTGACCATCTCTGGGCTCCAGGCTGAGGACGAGGCTGATTATTACTGTGCAACATGGGACAAAAGTCTCAATGCTCCCACAGCGCTGCAGGGCTGTGGGGAAGTGAGACAAAAACCTCTTCTCTGTCTGCTTCCCCTGACTGGGTGATCACTCTGTAATCACCTGTGCCCAACAATAGCTGAGGGGTTGACGTTTCCATCATCTTTTTCTCCAGCATGTGAGAGTCCGATGCTGTTAGTGCAGCACATCATGTAATGGTAACTGCCACAGGGGTCACTCCCATACTGTCCTTGCAGGTCCCCGCCTGTAACAGAGCTGTGGCTCCTCCATGTATCACTGGGTAAGAAATTGTCCCCAGGTACGTCCTGACTGTGCATGCAGACAGCCCAACTACGCTATAATCCTTGGTGTGACACCGAAGTCAGCGTTGCTGACATTGAGGCCTTGCTTTTGCTTCGGCTCCTGGGAAACACCCTCTGAACCCCCAAAGGATGTTCTGCTTGAGAAGATTTTGTTTGCCTGGCGATGTCAGGGTGGCCAGAGAGTAAAATGCTGACGCAGGCTGAGGGCTCTGTGTCAAGTCCAAACAGCTACTAAAAACAAACAAACAAACAAACAAACAAACATTAGTTATAATAAAAAATTAAACACAGTTAACTAATTATTAATAATCATTCAATACTGATAAGAGGTCTGTGAAGGTTTTATACTATCGCACTTCGTATATGTTTAAAATTTTTAATTTTCTTAAATGTTCCATATAGTGAGAGTTTCTAAGGTCATCTTCTGCTTTATGACACTTTTGTTTTTACTGTGTCATTGATCCCGGAGAGTTTTTCTTTTGAAGTCACAAGCTTCTCAAAAACAGATTCTATTGCTATGGGTTATAACAAGCTGATCCTAGTGTCCAGCACAGACTTTGCAATTGGTACGTGTGAAGTCTCCCTGTCAATGCTACAAGAGAAAGGCAAGGCTGTGGGGGAGATAGAAGATCTGCATGTGGTCAGGGGATATCAAGGGAGAGTTTTGGGGGGCCCCAGGAAGTGTGCTCATAGGCAGAGAGTCTGACAAGGACAGCAGGTCTGGACGGGACAGCAGAGGGAGTTGGATCAGAGCTCCTGGATGCAGACCCAGCAGCTGCATCCTCTGGGTGGTACCCTACTGCATGGCCCCTCCCTAGACCTCCTGGCCCAGAGGAAATCAGAGAGACAGGGGCAGCCCTGATTGCCAGCCTGCCTTGTCCACAGGGCCCAGACCCTGTGAGTTCATGGGGGACAAGAGAGGGTGGGGGCACATTTGCATAAAACCAGAGCCTGTCCTCTTCCCTTTGAAATAAGGTAATAGCTTTTCCTACCTTTTTCTGGGTCAGAGCCCAGGACCATCTCAGCAGGGGACAGTTTCTCACAGCAGGGACTCTGTGCTTTGAGGGGTCGGAGCTCCGGGCTGGCCCAGGGGCATCGGGTCCCAGGGCCTGGGGACTCGGACATGAGTGAAGACTCAGGCGCAGGAGGAATCCAGAGGAGAGAGAACCTGCGAACCTTGCTGGGGACCTGAGACTTCAGCCATGAGATTGAGGGGAGGGAGTCCCTAGAGGGGAAGCATGGGGCCTGAGGTCAGGGAATCTCTTCTTGGGCCACAAGGTGGTTGAGGAGGCTCCACATCAGCTGCTAAATGGCCAGCCCTGCTCCCGGGGACGTGGGGGACGTGGGTCCATGGGTGGGATGCTCTCACAGTTGCTACCACTCAGGACCATCAGGACATCGTGAGTGGGTTTTCCTGAGCCCACAGGCACTGACTGTGTCCCCTCTCCTCTCAGGCGTAATTGAAGCTTTCCAGCACTCCAGGGTGTGGGCGGGGCTGGGGGGGCATCAGGAGCAGGACATCTCCAGTGTATTCCTGCATCACTGTCCCTGTGAAGCTCTTGATGGGCCCAGATCCACGGTCTCTTCCCCTGCACAGGGAGCAGTAAACCTTGGCCCTCAGGACTCCCATGCAGGTCTCTGACCTTGTGACCTAGGACAGAGGTCACTGACCCTCAGGGCTTCAGCCTCTTCTCTGGCTCCTTGTGGGTGCTCACGACCTCCTTGCCCGCTTCTGGGTTCCAGCTTAATCAGGTGTCTGATTATCACTGTCACATGCCTGAGTGCAACCCAGCACTACCAAGAACTCCCGTTACAGGGACCAGTGAGGTGAACATCGGCCCATCTCTCCCCGGTGACTCTTCACTGCCCTGTCTCTGCCTGAGACCAACGCCAGCTCAGGTTTCACTTCTGCTGTCACTTGGGCTAATGACCAGGAGACCTCATGCTCCTACCTTGGTGTATCTTTATGGGGTCAACAAAAATATCTATTCCCTTGCTGGTCTCCTAATACAAAGAGAATCACAATGTGACCATTTGCAAAAATATCCCTCAGAGATGCTTGTTAGAATGACAAGGAACGCAGAAGTCCAGGTCCTTTGACCTGTTTCCCCAGGAACAGCTGCTCCCAGGAAAGCACCAAGAGACCACAAGGTGACAGGAAATACTGTATTACCTGTCAGTGCCAAACAGGATGAGACAAAGTCTTCACAATCATAGAAAACAGATTTTGTCAGCTACTATTTTTTATCACAAAAGACAGTATCTTTATTAAAATCACTGAAATGCTTTTCTTCCAAAGTAAAATGCAGTTTATTTTCAACACACAATGATATTAATATTGAATGTTAAATCATGACCTATTGATAACTTGGTTTTTTGTGTACTGTAATTATTGTCCAGTGCAACGAGAAATCGGTTCCGTTTAATCCCAAGTATGTAATTACATATTTTAAGTACTTTTAAGGGTAGTTTTAAATCTTCAAGCTCAGGTTAATTTGTTGGTTAGTTTTATCAAACATTTAACTAGGAAATAAAGATTCTACACCAAGTTTTGAAGATAATAGAGCAGAAGAAAGGGTTTCCAAAATATTTCATGAGGCCAAGTTTTTTCTGTTCATACAAACAGACGAAATTATTGAAAATAAACACCCATGGTCCCGCCTTCGATTCTCTCAGCCCGGTGGAGAGCTGATCTTCAACGCGGGACCCTTAGCAACGACTGAATAAGGGGCGACAAGGTGGAGCTCTTCTGCACTCCTGCGCCCCCTGCTGGTGACCGTGGGATGAGTGAGAGAAGAGCCTTGCCTTCCACCTGTGTTACCAGCACTGAAGAAGAGGTGGGAGGCAGGGGGCTGGATCCATAGTTGCCCCCTTCCTCCGGGGTGTCAGTGAGGGCAAATGGTCCCAGTGGGAGCTGAGTGCCGATCCCCAGTGAGCCCAGCACCTCGACTCAACCCTGTGCTTCCGTCCCTGAGGTCCGCAGTGCCAGAGCAAGGGACTTGTCTCACATCCGACGTGAAGGGAACCAGCTGGTGACAATCACTGCCCCACTGTCCTCAGGAAGGCGTCGGCAGCACGGAGCAGTGGAGTCAGTGCTGCGCCTTGGCTGGGCCAGTCGGAGCTGAACATACGCCCCCTGACTGTCTGCAGCTCCACGGGAGGGTGGCTGATTAAAGGAAGAGTGAATGGGAGCGAGGGGCTCCTGATCCAGTCTGGCGAATGTCCCGAATCCAGTATAAATACACCACTTGTCATTGAAAAATAAAAGAAAAATCACAACTTGATGGGAAAAGAGGGTCTAGTAATACTAACACTGAGGTGACTCAGATGAGGAAAACTGTGACAGATATTATTCTGGCAATGATCCTAACATCCATGTGAAGACCGACTATGAGTGTTCTTGGTTCAACTGGGAGAAGAGAAAAACTGCATTTATGTAGGAGTCATCAAAACAAACCAAACGGAAATTATATTGTAGAACCGAAAACACAATAGGTGAAACTGAAAAAGAACACCTTGACAAGGAATCAGAAGTAGGTCAACTTTCCTTCTCTTCTAGCTCCCTCCCTTCCTTCCTTCCTTCATTCCCTCCTTTCTTCCTCTTTATTTCTAGAGCCAGCATTAGGTTTGCAGTTCCTACCATCATGAATGTTCCCTAGAGGACGTCACCAGGGGGCACTGTGGATCTTCTCAGAAGGGCAAGGCTGAAACCAACTCAAAAGGTCCTAATTGAATGGGCCCTGAGCCCACATTCATGGCCTCAGTTAGAGATGACAGACGGCAGGTGCTTCCTCTCAAGGGACAGACTGAAAACTCAAACAACCACTGTGTTCCCCTCAGAGGAAAGCTAAGAACTGTCCTGAGGACCCAGGATTTGATGGTGCTGTGGGCTCATATTTGCATAAGCCCCGCCAAACACATCCTTTACCAAGGGAGCTTGGGGAGAGATAAAGGGACACCCAGAGACCAGCACTAGCCTGATGCCAGGGGATCTTGGAAAGCCTCCACCATGACCTGGACTCCTCTCCTCCTGCTCCCGCTCTTCACCTTCTGCCCAGGTCCGTGGGCACTTCAGAGACCAGCCTTTGGAGGGATCCCTCTGCCTTTAATCTCCATGCCTGACACATGTCTGTTTTTATTTCAGGGTCCAGCTCTCAGGCTGTGGTGACTCAGGAGCCCACACTAACTGTGTCCCCAGGAGGGACAGTCACTCTCACCTGTGGCTCCAGCACTGGAGCCGTCACCAGCAGTCACTATCCATACTGGATCCAGCAGAAGTCTGGCCAAGTCCCCAGGACACTGATTTATGATACAAACAATAAACACTCCTGGACCCCTGCCCGGTTCTCGGGCTCCATTATCGGGAACAAGGCTGCCCTGACCCTCTCGGGGGCCCAGCCCGAGGACGAGGCCGAGTACTACTGTGCTCTGTGGTACAGCAACCATTTCCACAGTGACAGATGCAGGGGGGAAGTGAGACAAAAACACAGGGCTCAGTGCACCCTCTGCTTCTAATGA
>PVJD01016244.1:0-21764 GCA_004026545.1 Mormoops blainvillei | reverse complement strand
AATAATTGTTATTAACTAAAGTCCATAGTTAATGTTAGAGTTTATTCTTTGTTGTACATTCTGTGATAAATGCATAATGTCATGTGTCCATTATTACAGTATCCTACAGAATAGTTCCTCTGCCATAAAAATCTCCTATGTTCACATATTCATCCCTTTCTTTCCTAAACCTTTGGCAACCACTGATCTTTTTATTCTTGCCTTAGTTTTACCTTTTTCAAAGTGTCATATACTTGGAATCATATAAGATGTAGTTCTTCATACTGGCTTCATTTACTTAGCAATATACATTTAATGTCCCTCCATGTCATTTTATGACTTGATCATTTCTTTTCAACTTTCTCCCATTGTGACTTTCTTATCTTCTGTCTGGTTGTTCACCGTTATTGAGAGTGGGTTATTGAAGTCTCCAACTATTTTTGTACATTTCTCTATTTCTCCCTTCAATTCTGCCAGCTTTTGCTTCATATATTTGAGTGTCATGTTTATAATTGTTATATCTTCTGACTGTTTTGAACTTTTCACAAATATATGATGTCCTTCTTTTCTCTTGTAAGCTTTTATGACTGAATGTCTATTTTGTCTGTTATCAATATAAACACCCTTTCTTTCTTTTGGTTATTATTTGCATGGGATATCTTTTTCACCCTTTTATCTTCTATCTATTTGTGTCTTTCCATCTAAAGTGACTCTCACTGTTAGACAGCATATAGTTGGATAATGTGTTTTTACCCTTTCTGCCAACCTCTCTCTTTTATATTTAAGGTAATTAGCGATTATGGAGGTACTTAGTAGTGTCATTTTGCTACTTGTTTTTTATTTTTCTATGGCTTTTCTGTTAATCATTTTATGCATTACTGCCTTTTGTGTTTAGTTCTTTTGCAATAACATGTTTAAATTCCTTTCACATTTCCTTTTGTGTGTATTCTATAACTATCACTTGTGTATTTACCATGAGATTATCTTTAACAATCTGAAGTTAAGCCATTCTAATTTGAATTTATAACCACTTAACTTCAGTAAAATAAACAAATAACTTCAGCTAAAACTTCAACAAAAACTGTGCTCCTTTACAGTTCCATCCCCATACCTTTCTTGATGATGTCATAATATTACATCTTTACACAATGTCTGCCTAAAACTGTACACTAGTAATTTCTTTAAATGCATTATTCTCTCAAATTAGGTAGAAAAAACAAAAAGTGTGTTTATAAACTGTGTTACAATAATACTGGTTTTTATAATTATCCATGTATTTACAAATGTTAAGATTTTTATTTCTTCATATGGCTTTGAGTTATTGTCTTCCAGTTTTGTTTTGTTTTTTTCCCTTTTTATCCTGCAGGACACCCTTAAGCATTACTTGCAGAGCAAGTATAGTGCTATTAATCTCCCTCGCCTTTGCTTCTCTGAGAATGTCTTAATTTCTCTCTCACTTTTGAAGAACAGTTTTGTTGAATATTGGACTCCTGGTTTAAAGTTTTTATTTCAGCACTTTGAATTTGTGGACTCATTGCCTTCTTACCTCCAAAGTTTCTGTCAAGAGATCTTCTGTTTATTCCTACTGGGGACTTCTTGTTATTATCTTTTGCAAGTTGAGTTATAATATATCTTGGTTGGTGTCTCTGAGTTTACCTAAGTTGGGGTTAGTTGGACTTCTTGGTTATTTACATATTATGTCTTTCAACAGATTTGGGAAGTTTTTAGCCATCTTTCTTTCAAATATTCTCTTCCTCTTTCTTGTTCTTCTGGGACTTTCACAGTGCCTACATTGTTTCATTTAGTGGCATCCTACAGGTGTCTTGGGCTCTGCTCAGTTTTCGATCTGTTCTTTTTCTGTTTCACAGATAATAATTTTCATTTTCCTGTCTTCCAGTTTGCTAATTATTCCTTCTGTGTGCTCAAGTCAACCTTTGAACCCCCCAGTGATTTTTTTTTTTCCATTTCAGTTATTTTACTTTTAGGCTCCAGAATTTCCTCTCTTTTCTGTTTTTTCTCTTCTTTTCTTTTTTTTTTTTTAGGTCTTCTATCTATTGATGTTTCTATTTTTTTTATACATAATTTTCTTGACTCTCTACACATCTTTTTCTTTTAGTTCTTTGAGCATTTTTAAGACTATTGTTTTAAAGTCCTTGTCTGTTATATCTGCCATCAGATCTTTTTTCAGGAACTGTTTCTATTGATTTTATTTTTCCTTTGAATGAGCCACACTTTCTTGTTTCTTTGTATGCCTCATGATTTATAGTTGAAAACTGAACTTCTGAATCTAATAATGTGATTACTCCAGAATTCAGCACTTTGACTAATTCTCCCCCTTACCCAGGGTTAATTTTTTTTATTGTTTTTTTGTTTATTTTTTGCCTGTTATTTTTGGCTGTGTATATGCCAAGGGTCAGCATGAACTGTAAATTTAATGTTTTCTTAGTCTTTGCTGAGCCTTTCCATGGGCATCTATAGTCATTTCCCAATTTTATCTGTACATGAGTTTTTTTTTTTGTTTTGTTTTTTTTTTAAGGCACTAGCCTTTAAAGTCTGACTTTAAAAAAAAAAAAGGAAAATTTTAAAGGAGAAGGGATTACAGCTCTTAAAATACCCTGGAAATCACTTCAGCTGGAGAGATAGGAGCTTGCAATAGTGGGGAGAGGTACAACAACTATGGCCACTATTTTCTTAGTCTGCATCTCTGTGATCAGAAGTAGCAATCTGTGATAAAAGCACAGATACCTGATATTTGGAGGATAGAGTCCTCATTGTCCACCCTGGTTCCTCTAAGCTGTGGGCTTGCTGCTCTAGGAACATGTGCACAAATGCCAGCCATGGGACTGGAGGTGGGCGATCATTACTGCTACTGTGCTAACAGTTGAAAGTGACTTAACCCCAATTTACCATGTAAACCTTCCTACTGGAAGTTGGAAACCTTTGGTGGACTTTGAGGTTCCGAAATAGTTATCTCAGGCATTCTTCAAGTGCAGTTTTTGTCTAGGCGGGGAGAGAGATTTCTGATACTATCTATCTTGCTATATTCTTCATCAATTTCTCTCTAATGAAGCTACTAGAAAATATTAAATTTGATATGACTAGGTTCAAACATCATGATTAAAAATTAACAAAAAAGCACAAAATCATTTGAATTTATGATCATGTAATTCAAGAAGGCTTGATAGTTCAAAACATTTGTATCTCAGTACATTTTGATGTAGACAAAACATCTAGATAAGTGTCTCGATTTTAGATTTTTATTTATTTTTTAAAATTATACTTTATTCTGGTAAGAAATCAATATAAGATCGACCCTCCTGGCAAAATATTATGTGTACAATATGGTATTGTTAGCTATAGGTACATCGTTATACAGCGGATCTCTAGATCTTATTTCTCTTGCTTAACTGAAAATTTATGCCCCGTTGATTAGCAGCTCCCCATTTTTCCTTATCCCTAGCCATTGGTAACCATTATTCCACTTTGAATCTGATTATTTTAGATACATTATGTAAGTTGAATCATGCTGTGTTTGTCCTTCTGTGACTAGTTTATTTCATTTAACATAATATTCTCAATGCTCATTCTTATTATCACATATTCAGAAGTTCCTTCTTTTTTAAGGCTGATACACACACACACACACACACACACACACACACATAAAACTTTTAAGGTGATATGTATATATCATTTTCTTTATCTATTTTCCACTGAGTGATATTCAGGGGTTGTTTCGACATCTGGGTTATTGTCAATAATATTAAAATGAACATGAGAGTTTTAATATCTCCTCAAGATTTGATTTGGGTTCTTTTGGATAAATACCCCAAAGGGGTCATATGGTAGTTCTATTTTTAATTTTTTTAAGTAACCTCCTTAATCTCCTCTATAGCATTTCCACCAACTGTATACAAAGACTCTAATTTCTTCATATCTTTGCCAACACTGTTGTATTTTTTTTTAATAAAAGCAGTTCTGAAAGGTGTGAGGTAAACATGTCATTGTGCTTTTGATTTGCATTTCCCTGATCAGTGATGTTGAATACCTTTGCATATATCTTTGACCATTTGCATGTATTCTTTGGAGAAATATCTATTCAAATCTTTATCCAATTTTTAAATAAGGCTATTAGTTTTGTTGTTGTTGTTTTGTGGAGTTTTGGTTTTTTGCTATTTAGTTGTAGGGATTTGTTATATATCTTGGAAATTAACACATCAGATATTTGTAGGGTTTTTTTTTACAGTTGATATATTTTGGAAATTAACACATTAGATAGATTTGTAGATTTTTTTAACAGTTGATTTTTCCTTTGCTGTGTTTAATTTCTGCATATTGTTACAGACATTTAAGTTAGTATTTTGGTGTATATATGGCTTTCATGGTAATTATTTTTTAGCCTCATGCAAATCCACTGGTCTATTTTGCTTTCATTGCCTATGCTTTGGGTAACACATCCATGAAATCATTGCCAAGACCAATAAAGATTTTCTTCCATTTTTTTTCCAGGAGTTTCACAATTTCAGTTTTTACATTTAAGTCTTTAATCAATTTTGAGTTCCTTTTTGGAATGTAATTAAGACAAAGACCCAATTTTATTTTTATTTATTTATTTATGTTTGCATGCAGGAATCTAGTTTTCCCAATCTTATTTGTTGAAGAAACTCTCCTTCCCCTTTATGTATTCTTGGCCTCCTGCTGAAAATCAGTCACCATATGTGCTTGGAGTTGTTTTTAGACTATATTCTGTTCCATTAGTCTATATGTTTGTCTTTATCATTATATTTTGAAATCAGAAAGTGTGATGTCCCCAGCTTCGTTTTCTTTTTTGAGTTTGATTTATTTGGGAAATCTTGTGGTTTCATATAAATTTTAGAATTTTTTTCTATTTCTGTAAAAATCATGATTATGATTTTGATAAGAATTGCACTGAATTTATAGATTGCTTTCGGTAGTACAGACATTTTCACAATATTAAATCTTCCAATCCATGAACATATAATGTCTCTCTCCATTTGTTTATATCTTGTTTAATTTGTCATCAACTTCATTTAGTCTTCTGTGTAAAAGTCTTTCACTTTCTTAGTTAAGTTTATTCCCTAGTATTTTATTCTTTTTGTTGCTATTGTAAATGGGATTTTTTTCCTAATTTTCATTTCAGATATTTATCTAACTTTTTGTATAATTGTTCATAATTATCTCTTATGATCCTTTTTATTTCTGTTGCATTAGTTGTAATGTCTCCTCTTTCATTTCTAATTTTAAATATTAAAGTTTTTTCTTAGTAAGGCTAGTCAAATGTATACATTTCAAAAAAATCAATGCTTAGTTTCAATGAACTTTTCCATTGTTTTTCTATTCTTTATTTATTTCTGTTCTAATTTTTATAATTTTGTTCCCTCTGCTAATGTGGGGCTAGGTTTTTTTGTTTTGTTTTGTTTTGTTTTGTTTTTAGCTCCTGGGGGTGTAAAGTTAGAGTATTTAAGATCTTTCTTCTTTTTTCTTTCTTTTTTAATGTAAGTGTGTACTACTGTAAACTTCCCTCCTACTATTTCTTTTGCGGCATCCTATAAGTTTTTGTATGTTGTATTTTCATTTTTATTTACTTCAAGATATAATGCAACTTCTCTTTATATTTCTTTTTGTATCCATTGCTTGTTTAAGAGTATGTCTAATTTCTGCAGATTGTTACAGACATTTTTAAATGATTATTTCAGTACATATATGGCTTTCATGGTAATTATTTTTTAATTTATATGCCTGTGGGACATTTAGCAACTCCTTTCTTTTCTGCAGCATCCTGTGTCCACCTCCATATTACATTCCACTTTAATAGCTGTTTACACAATCACTCACAGAAGCCTAGATTATAAATACATTAAAAGTACATTCTTTACGATGTCTAACTCAGTGTCTGGTGGTTTATGAGCCCAAGTAAATTATTGCTGAATCAGTGAATAAATTAATGGAATTAAATATTTGTGGTGTCAGGTGTGTCCTAACATCCCCCAACCAACAAGCATGTGCACCAGGAATAAGTGTGTGCTATAAACATTGAATTCTGAAACCAGCACAATTTTAAGAAGCGCATGAGGTTTGAAGGAGAGACTGGCATCTGTGATTTAACCTCAGGAGACACGACAGCTAATCCTGTGTTTGAAGGCATGAGTAACACTTCATTACAAAAGTCAATTTTCTACCATATCCCTAGAGCGGCTAACACAGGAATTGTCTGTTTCCAACCTATTTGCAACTGTTGTATTTTATTTTTATCTTCAAAGGCAATGTGGATTCCAGCAACTTCAGTGCTTTAGAGAAGCACGAGAGGCACAAGACTGTTCTGGTAAAGCAGGTAGCTGGTCTTTTAATTCTCTTAACGTTCTGTTGTTGCCTTGTCATTTCCCTTAGTGAAATAAAAGACTAGAAAATTTTTATAAAAAGTTTAGGGCCAGACAGTGAGCCAGAGGAAAAAATAAAAAGAAGTCTAAAAAATCCATATATATATTAATCTGTCACTGCATACCACTCAGTCTAGAGCAAAGTAAACTTGTAAAACAAATATTTAATATTGTCTTTTGATTTGATTCAAATGGGTTTCAAAGATAATTTGCTTCAATGTTAATTTTTGTTTTTGCACATTTCAACTATTATTTATATATTAAAACCATCATAGATGCATTTATATAAAAGTTTATTTGTTATATAAATGGCTTTTTTAATAACTGTATATTCTTTGCCATATTTAAGTTTTACATGTCTAATTTAACAAGCCTTTATTCTTCCTAATTACAAACAGAGATTCCAAGCTATATTCAAGGAATTTAAATTTCTTCGACTCTGATGTAATTGACACATGCTGTTTTGGTGACGAATCATGCTAATAATTATCTCTTGAACCTGACCAGAATAATAGCATATCTAATAATATAATAGAAGTTCATGGGGAATAAGTGGCTCCATATAGTACCAAAATAATGCCTTTTGTGGGGATGGCCCTTCACAAAATTTATTCTTACAGTCTACAAAATGTTTTCACATGTATTACTTGACCTTCAGTCAGAGGTTCAGAGACCTTTAAGCAACTTTCCCCCCATTACTCAGGGCAAGGGCGTGGCAGGAGTGCCAGCTGAACTCAGGTTGTCCAAGGGCACATTTTACAGACAACCTGTTAGGAACACATCTGTTCAGTGTGTGTTTTGTGAAACATGTCATTCAGCCTTGAGAACAAAAGCAAAGGTACCTGACTTACTGGAATAAGCCAACCAATCCCCAGAAACAATAAATGAATACATCCATGCATAAACAAAATTTATTTTCACTGCTAAAGTGATTGGTGCTTTCCTCTAGATCTTGTAAGGTTTATAACAGTAGCTTATAATGTTTCAGTTGACATTATATGGAATCTCCTTGTGGTAGCATTCCCTAACGGCATGGGATCAACGATTTCTTTTAGGGAGCCTTGTTACTCCCTTTCAGTGTCAGCTGCTCACCACAATGTCACTTCTGAAAGCTGGTTGTTTAATATTTATTGAGTTCTTATATGTGTTAGATTCTATTCAGAATATAAATAGCCTAAACCCTTATTCCCTGGAGCAGTGGTTCCCAACCTCACACAACCAAAGATGCTTTTTTATAATTATTTATCTCTCCACCGACAGTTCAGACAAATATTCTGTCTTCTACCCAAACTGTTTACAACAGTTTACTGTGGTCTTACTTGCGGGAAAGAGAATTTTTCCCTAGGGTTTTTTTCCAAATATTTAAATTAGTTTGAAACTCTTGTGGCTACTTCTTGGGTGCCTGCGTTCCAAGCATTCTAGGTCCCCTGTGCCAAGCCATGCATCCCTATGCACAGGGCGGCCGGCGTCTCCATAACAGAACTGGGCAATAACCATCCGTCTCTCTGCCTGGGCACATTCCCTACTCTAAAATCCCCACATTTTCACTATTTCTTTGGGTCAATTGAATCGAAGCTCCAGAAGGGTCTTATTTTTTAGTCCAGAAGTAGATCTGAATGAAAGAACGCTAAACACTAACTGTTGGGCATAGAAAAGGAGTAAATTGAGAGAAGTTGACTAAATAAGAGAGAGAAGAAGTTTTGACTGAAGATGCTGTGGGGAGCTTGGAGTTGACTTGCGAAGAGTGACAGAGTTGGATGGTTTGTAGATGTCGTTAGGATGATAAGTAGTAATTAAGCAGTAACTTGTCACTGCACTGAGTCCAGCCCCGTCACTGACTGAGTTTAGTCGAGCTAACATAACATGTCTTTTTCTATTTCATTTTAGTGCCCTCCCACTGCAATTTCCTATTACAAGTGGAGCATTCTTTAGAACACATTATTTTTTTTTCTCTTCTGTTTTTCTTCTCTGTATTTCTTACTTCGTGTGATTTGGGGGGCTAAGATTTCCCTGGTAGTGTCTGCACTCAAGTTTAACAAAGTTAAGAGTTCTTATAATTCTATTAAATTGAGGTTATGGATATTGATTATTAGCAAAGGTTAAAGACTAGAGTTAAGTGCATTATATAAATACTCAAATAGGATTTATTTTAATTTGTAATAGGATACAAGTACTACTTTTGGCTTCAAAAAAACCTATTTCCGGCTGTGGTCAGGAGTAGGTCACTTAGACTCTCCGCACTTTAGTTTGGGCCCTATGTTAGCCTGGACTGGGGAGCACCTGGGGAGACTTCTGGAAGTAGTATTGCCTTATGTTTAATGAGAGAACAACAAATGTCCTTGATAATTTGACTGGGAGACCTTGTAGAAGATAGGCTAGAGGACCTGATTAAAAAGTGTGAGAACATACTATAAAAGAATGTAAAGCTAATAAATGATTCACAGCATAATGATACTCAAACCAAACAGCTCAGCATGAATCATGTTGACTCCTCTAGATTTAACCAGATGTCATAAATGTTGTTTTAGGTGAATTTTTCCTAAAGAAATAAATACACACATGTATGTTTTAACAACCTATTGGCAATTCTGATTTGGTTGCTATTCCAGACCAGTCAGAGCCGTAGTTAGCAAACCAGGTACACAGTTGTATGTTTTATTTAAACATTTTTTTAAATTGCAAAATATAATATATATATTTAAAAGCATAAAACATGAATACATGGCCTAATTAAATATTATAAAAATGAACAACTGTGTAACCACTTCTCATTTCAAGAAAGGTGATGTGGTCAGCACCCCTGTAGCTCTGTGTGTACCAGCTCCCAGTTACAACCCTCTGTCTCCCACTTAGAAGCAATCCCTAATCCAACTCCTATGAGAACTGCATCTTTGTTTTGTCTTTTAATTTTAACACCAAAGATTACATTTTGAAACAATACAATTTAATTTTGCTTATTTATGTAGACAATACATTTTGGACTAGAAGTGATTTAGCATAAATAGAAGCCTAGGTTATCACCACTCTCTACTAACTAAGCACAGTCAACATGACCCAGTGACACAGGAGAAGCAAAATGTTCCCCCTCAAACAGCCTAGCTTTGTGTTTATTCACAACAAACTAACAATTTTTAAAAATATTTTCTTCCATGTAAGCTCTTGTCCCCTTGATTCCTCCTTTTTAAACTCCCTGCTCTTTAAATCAATGTATATGTTAAAACATAGTTTTGTAATAGAATTTTTTTTAAAGTCTTGGGCTATTTCTATAGTCATGGCTGTAGACTGTTCCAACCTTCACTTAGATTGAGCTAATCAACTATCATTTGTCCACACAACAGTGTGATTGGCAGAAGCTGGGAGGTATTGAATAGTTCAGTCTCCCTGATGTCTAAAAGACTGTTGAGCCATTTAAAAGGAAACTGTGACTTGGACACTCTTAGTACCATTCAGCCACCTCCTGCCTCCGCTAGTCTATTGATCTCATGAAACTTATGGATGTACGCCAAATTGTTTTACTTGTACAAACCAATCTAAGAAGAGTTTAGCTCTTTAAAAAAGCAGCTGCTGGGTATAGAAAGGCTAAAAGTTCAATGCCTCAGAGTATTTGGGACTAGTCGAAAAAAATGAAGTTATTTTTCTTCAGATCAAAAAAGACTAAGGGACAAAGACTCCAACACATTAATAAATGAGACATGACCCTTTCCACTGATCCCAGATATTAAAGCAGCTTTTCCAAAGCAAGAGTTTTATTTTTCAAGAGAAGACAGGGTCATGTGGGAAAGAAAAATATCAGAAAATGAAAGGTGATATCACATCAAAGTAGTTATAATTAATAAGTGCTACTAGAAACACTATGGAAAATGTCAATAGATTTTAAAAAACACAATTTTAAGTTACTATTTTAACTCAGAATGTTGTTTTCAAAAGAAAAAAAAAGTTTCAAGCACAAGTTTTTGTGTATTTAATCAGATTGAGCTCAGTCACAATTAGGTTAAATACCAGATGTGAACTAAATGATTTCAAGGCAAGTGGAATTAATCTCTCTTAGTTCCTCATGTGAAAAATGATAAGTCACTCTATGCCTGATGTTTCTTTCTTTTGGGAACAGTATTAACAATATGTTAAAAGGCTTTGTTGTATGGGGAATCTAAAATATATATGAAAGTAGAATAATAATGACTTCATGTTTCTATCATCCTACTTCCACCATAGTCAACTCAAGATCAAGGCTGTTTTAACTAGACATCATGTCATTTCAATAGCCAGTAACATTTCAGTACTTATCTCCAAATGCATGGATGTATACTGTCATTTTTATAGTTGTTGTATAATGTTTGTAAAATCTTTTCTCTCAAATAATTACTTCACATTTTTTTCTTCCTCGCTAGTTCTCAAATGTTGGTGTAGGTAAGACTCGCCAGGAGAACATCTATGATTGAGTTCAAGAATGTGCATGTTAGACACACATACTGGAAAGCTCGATACCGCTGATCGGTGTAGCACACTTTGAGAAATGTGACTGTAGAATTTTGTACTAGAGCTTCAAAGTAATTCAGCACGTTAAAAAAAGAAATATCTGTGAACCCTGGCTGGGTGGCTCAGTTGATTAGAGTAACATTCCGTACACCAAAACATTGCAGGTTCCATCCCCGCTGAGGGTACATACCTTGGCTGTGAGTTAAATCCCTGGTCAATGTTTCTCTCGCATATCAGTGTCTCTCTGTCTGTCTGTCTGTCTCTGTCTCTGTCTCTCCCTCTCTCTCTCCCCTTCCCTTTTTTTCTCTATAAAATCAATGAACATCTCCTCGGGTAAGGGTTATTAAAAAATGTATATAGAGGACACCTTTAAAGTGTTTTCACCTCCATGTCCATTTTAAGTCTTTAGAATTCATCAGTGTAACACTGTTTAATAGTTCTCTTTATGATGGTTCTACCTGTTTTCTGTTTAAGTAATTTTTAAGTCTGATGTAAGTAAATAGAGATGTTATATTCTTGCATAAATCAAAGGTTTTATCACTTCTTTTAGGAGTTGTTTGTTTTAGAAAACATTTTCTGATCCTATAGGAATTATTAAATATTAAATTTTATAAATTGCACAGCTGAAGTACCTTTTGGAAAGAAGGGCATAAATTTGGATTTTTCTTAGGAAAAAATATGCCAAATACAAAATGACATTTCCCTTATTGACTAAAAAAAAGCTAAAAAAAATCATTATTCTAGTGGAGAAAGTTTCGGATACTCCAGTTCGTCTTTCTGACTGCCCATGAAAAGAGAGGCAGGAAAATGAAACATGGGCGGGGAGACTGAACAGCTAAGCTAAACAGCGAACAACATTCTTAGAGCAGAAATATCATTGTGAGGGGAAGCCGATTGTTCTTTTATATGTTGTGAGTAAGCAGAGGTTCTCACTAGAGAGACAAACAATGCCTTCCATGTTCAAAAAAATTTAAACAGACATTGAAAACTACTTTGAGCAAGCATCAATGTAAGTGATTTGTATCTCTATTGGCCACAAAGGCAAACCTGACAAGATGAGATGTGTGGTCACTAAAATTTCCAAAAGAAAAATGAAAATCAAAGATTGTTTTTCCTGCCCGTAAAACACCCTTAAAGTGCGGTCCTTGTTTTGGCTGCCCATTCTGGGCGGCAAATAAAAGGGCCTTCGCACTGGAGACCTAATGTTTTCAACTAATTTTCCTAAATAGCCCAACAGTATACATTTCATCTATTATTCTTCTTGGTCTCTTCTCTGGCCTCAGACCAGACCCAGATAAATCCTTGTTTGAAGCCTTCAGGGAAGATATATTTCATACTCATGGGATCATTATTCTGAGTGTCCCCTCCCCTTTCTTTGACTCCTGAGGATGTAAAGGAAGAGAAGTTGAAGAGGCAACTGGACCTCTGTCCTAGCAAGAAACAGGTCTGGGTTCCTAGGCTAGTTCATGTGCCACCTCCCCACACCTGTTCCCAGGGAAAGCAGAAGTCAGATTTCCTTGTGGAATGTTTTAATCCCTTGGGGGTGCTCCAAATTGTGGAAAGAGAAGAACTCTCACTACCAGTCCTGTACAAATAACAGGTGGCAAGAAAGGACCATCTTCTGAGTATATTTTTCATCTTGCATCATTCATAAAGGGCCCTGAAGCCTGCGAAGTGAGCACATGTATAAATGATAGTATGGATATGCCCGTGAAGGAAGACACGGTTGGTAAGATATAATTTGATAACTTTCATCATGTTCAGTTCCTTCTGCTCTTAGGATAAAGGTAATTTAGATGTTGCAGGAAGGTCCAAAGAACATCGTACAGTGGACGTTTCAGTGCTACTTAATGCAATTCCTATACAGTTGCAAGTATATTTGAGGTCTTCCAAAGTAATCAGCTGTTGGAAATTATTAGTAGATGTAAAACTCAGGTGTGGTACTGAAGGTTGAAGAAAAGTAATGGAAATGGAACTTTTAACATCAATGGAAAAGAATATTGTAAGGAGAGAAATGTAGGGAGCTATATTCAAATTCCATGGTATCTAGGTAAATGCACCAGGAATGTGGTAGTAGCGTGTATAGAAGTACAGATCCCCTAACGATCAATTGATATGCTCCACTGGGCAATCAGTTTGATTTCTGAGTTGGAGATTTATAGCCTTTGAGCTCCTTAAACAGTGTCATCAAAAACAATGAGAAAGTTGGAAAAGGATCCCTTATTTCAAAGGACAAATGCTTACGCATTTGGTTAACTGTCATTGTATGTGTAACTTACATCCAAATAATTCAGTAAAAAGAGAGAAGTCTAAAACAAACCTGGCAAAACGTTAAGAACTGGTAAATCTCAGTAAAAGTTTTCATTCTTTTAATGTTTCTGTGGCTTTGAAAATTTTAAAAATAGAAACTGGAGAGCAAAAGTAATGGTACAAGTATATTTATACGTAAAAAGACAAATACCACATGAAGCAATCAAAAGAGTTGAAATTGATTTTCCATGGGGAAAAAAATCTGATAACAGTAGCTGACTGCTGTTTCTCATTATATGACTTTTAGAACTGAGTCTTTAAACCCTGTGAATGAATTCTTTCACAAAAACTAAACACTGACTTTAAAAGAAAAAAATGAAACAGACAAACTGGGAAATTAGATTGCCAGATGCTGCATGGGTTCAGAAAACGCATTGATAAGTATGCTGGTACAGTTTTATCTACATGTATAAGGAAAAAAAGTGTACCATCTCTATGAAGAATACAGTGACTCCAGAAAGATGATAACCACATACAGGAGCAAGTCAAAGATGAAATATAGGGAATCTGAGTGTCAGGGGAGGGAGCAACGTTCTCTGTTGGCACTCGATTCAGTCTTTCTTAAGAAGTAGTGCAAGATAATTTATTCTTAAGAATAACGTGACTTTGGTTATTACATGGATCCATTGAAATCACTAGATGCTTTTGCTGACTTACTATGTCTTGAAGGTCATTGTCTACACTTCGGCTTATGGATAGGTTGTAGATGTCCTAGAAAACTCAATTACTAACTACTGGTTCTTGCACAAGAGGTCAGAGATCATTGTGGATAGCGGAATACAGGAAGGTACTTCACATTCTGTGACTGTAATGAGGAAAGAGTTCACCATTCTGGAGTTTATATTTTTATTTTATCATTGTTTGTTTAACAAAAACAGGTTCCCTAAGGAGAAGGAAAATCCCCATGATACTTTTCTGTATTCCAAAGGTTACATCACTCTGAGGTTAACTGTTCTCAAGAGGGCACATAATCTTCACTGCACTATAATCCAATCTAAAGATCCTGTAATCCAGTCCTCACCCTGCTCTCTCCCCTCTCCATGTAATTTTCCTTACATCCCCTCCTTAATTTCAAATGTGTAAATGAAGCTGCAACACTGTTACTCTTTGGAGCATTTGAAATCTTGCTCCCCAGCATATGTTATCAGTTTGGGTCAGATAAAGTCGTAAAAATTCTCTACAGGTTTAGATGATTCTTATGTTGATAGTCATGTAGTTGGTTTCAGATTAATTCCCAGCCTTTGCCTGTTCCACATCACAAGGGGTTGATCCTGCAGGTTTCCATTTGCTTTGGCCAACAGAGGGAACTGGCAAGAAATTAGAAGGCAGAGGAGTGAAGGGGCCAGAGTTTTATTTCACCTCTTGCATGCTGACTTGGGAGAAAATTGTGGTTATACCTGTGCCTCTTCTGTTGGCACCAGATTACCATTCAGTTCTTCCCTCTGTGGTCTCAATTTCTTTTTTCTTTCTCTTCTTTAACATTTATTTATTTATTTATTTACTTATTTATTTATAAGAAAGGTGAAGGGAGAGAGAGAGGGGGAGAGAAACATTGGTGTGAGAAAGAAACATCAATCAGCGTTTGACTTTCACACATGCCCTGACTGGAGACTGAACTTGCCACCCAGGAATGTGCTCTGACAGGAATCCCACCAGTGACCTTTCGCTTCGTGGGATGACTCCCAACCAACTGAGCCACACCAGCCAGGGCTGTGGTGTCAGTTTCTATTGAGCATCACTGACTCCTGGGTTCTAGTAATTCTATATGTAATTTTTTAATCCCTGCAGCCCAAGGGATATTTGTTTCTGCTATTGGTAAACTAAGTATTGTCTCATCACCTCTTCTGGTTTTGCATCTCTTCCAACACCATTGTAACTATTTCTTCTATTTGAGTTCTCCTTTGAACTATCTGTCAAGGGCTCTGTTTTCTTGATTAGACCTGGCTGACCTGGGCTGTAGACCTTGTTGAGGTCCCAGGGACCAGGATTTGATGATGTAACACATGGGAATGATCTTTAGACATAGGGGAAAGATAGAAGGTGATATATATTGAATTTGTGAAGAGATTAGGGAATAATTCTTATCAGAATGGGACACTGAGGAAGGAAGATGTATTTTCTGGGATGCCTACATTGGAGCTGCGAGGCAAGTTGTATGTATATTCTGAATCTCATAATAGCCATGTTTCGTCCTCTCAGTTTCGACTGAGTATACTTGAAAGTCCTCAGAGCATCTAACCCTTCTCTCACTAGCTCATTAGCAGGATCTGAGTCTGGGTTTTTCTTCTAATGAACAACAACACTCACAATGCACCTTGATGTCCAGGAGAAGACCTAGACTTCAGTAATATACGCAAGTTGTTTTGAGGATGTCTAAGTGGATTTTATTAGGTCAACTTTCCTTTCCATCCAGCCTTTGACTCTTGCAGATGGTAAGGCCTATATGCAGGTTCTGACCCACTTGCCAGTGAAGAAAATAAGCCATGGCAATGCGTAAAAATCCTGGATTCAGGTTCACAAATGCAATTATTAAAGTAAAAAATAGAGACTTAAAATAAATAAACTTATAAATTCTTGTTTTTGTGAACACATTGAAGCTTTATTTCAGGTTTAAATGTAATTAACACTGCCTATTAATACAATAAAAGTTTGCTTATCAACTTAATGATTGATGAAAAATAAAAATACTCTATGTCCTTCCAAGAGTACTTAAGATAGACTTAACTAATCTCCATTTATTTTTTTGACCATTTAGTTAGTATTTTAATATGATGTTTAAGTAGTCACTTAAGAACTACTAAGTTGGGATCCTTATATTTCTACTCAATTCTAGTATTACTTACTGTTAATTTATCCTTAATTAGGTGCATCGTTGTATTTATAAAAACCCAATGATGCCACAATAACATCCATAAAACACTCAAATAAACATTCCCAGATTTTCTACTCATAAGTTCACTTCTCACACTGAGATATAAGAGAAAAAGAAAGGACAGAGGTGAACTTAAATACCATGAACTTATATTTGTTCTAAGCTTTTGGAGAGATGTTACAAATTGCTCAGGAAGAATTTTAAAGACCAGACTAAAAATCATTCTATTTTATTGTAGTATGCTTCATTTCATGCTTTTTAAGAATTAACCTAGGTGATATGTACTCATGGTGACAGATGCTCCAGGATTGTTTGCACAATTCCATTCAGGCAAACTGGGTCAAGTGAGGCTGCGTGATTGAAATGAAAAATTATTTCAGTTCTCTTTAGATTCTTTCTTGTCTCTATCTAGTTATCTCTAACTTGTTATTAAAGGGAAACTCAGATCTTGCTTTCTTTATACAGACTTCCTTCTCTGGAACCCTTTGCTTATTCCTAACTTGTTTGGTTTTACTGTTAGTGCCTGTAATTAACACATTACATGGTAGGAAATGTCATCCCATTTTTTTCATTGTACTCTCGAACACATTTTTTTCACCTTCAGATGTGACTTCCTTTAACTTAAAAAATCAGAAAAACAGGCATGTTGAAAAAACTCAAATAATGTCAAATAATTATAGTTAAAATGGGATATAGTTAAAATGTCTTTCTATGTTCCTTCCCCAGGGTTAATTCCCTCCCAGAAGTAACCCTCAGCTCAACATGTTTACACATGTGCCCTTTCATGTTTCTGGGCTTTCACCCATCATGTTTCTCAACCTGGAATACATTCTCACATTCTCTGCCCATCTTCCATGTCCCAGGGAAGGGATATCCTCTCCCACTTTCAACCAACATGGAGGCATAGGTAGATACACTTTGCCTCCTTGTACAATCAAAAGAAGGACAACAACAAATTTAAAAAGTTAAAAAAAAAAAGAAAACAACCCAACAAACCCAGAACTGCCAGAAAATCAAATTGTGTGGAAGTCCAACAACCAAGGAATTAAAAGAGCAACACTCATCCAGACTGGTAGGAGGGGCAGAGAGGATGCACGGCAAGGTGGTGGCTAGGGGAGTGGGTGGGTGAGATGGGAGCTGGTGGTCCCACATTTTCATGCAGATGAACTGGGAGGAACAAGTGTGGTGTGAGACATCACGTAGCCCAGGACTGCAGTGCAGGAAAAGAAAACCTCCAAACCTCTGACTATAAAAACCTGTGGGGGTTGCGGTGGTGGGAGAAATTCCCAGCTTCACAGGAGAGTTCATTGGAGAGACTCACAGGGTCCCAGAATGTATACAAACCCATCCACCTGGGAATCAGCACCAGAAGGGCCCAATTTGCTTGTGGGGAGCCAGGGGAAGTGACTGAAAACAGGGGAGAGCTGTGAGTAGCACTGTTTCTTCTCTGACTCCTCCCCCACATATAGAGCCACAACACTGCAAGGTGGGTTGCCCCACCCTGGTAAACACCTAAGATTCTATCCCTTACAACATAACCCATGCACTGACACAAAGACATATGACCCAAATGAAAGAACAGATCAAAGCTCCAAGAATAGAATTAAACTATGAAGAGATAACTGACCTATCAGATGCAGCATTCAAAACACTGGTAATCTGGATGCTCACAGAAATAGTTGAATATGGTCACAAAATAGAGGAAAAAGTGAAGGCTATGCAAAGTGAAATAAAGGAAAATATACAGGGAACCGACAGTGAAGGGAAGGAAATGGGGACTGAAATGAATGATTTGGAGCAGAAGGAAGAATTAACATTCAACCAGAACAGAATGAAGAAACAAGAATTCAAAAAAGTGAGGAGATGCTGAGGAACTTCTGGGACAACTTTAAACATTCCAACATCCGAATCACAGGGGTGCCAGAAGGAGAAGAGGAAGAGTGAGAAATTGAAAACTTATTTGAAAAAATAATGAAGGAAAACTTCCCCAATCTGGTGAAAGAAATAGACTTCCAGAAAGTCCAGGAAGCTCAGAGAGCCCCAAAGAAGTTGGACCCAAGGAAGCACATGCCAAGGCACATCATCATTACATTACTGAAGATTAAAGATAAAGGAGAGAACCTTAAAAACAGCAAGAGAAAAGGAGATGGTTATGTACAAAGGAGTTCCCAAAAGACTATCAGCTGATTTCTCAAAAGAAACCTTACAGGCGAGAAGGGGCTGGAAAGAAATATTCAAAGTCATGAAAGCCAAGGACCTACATCCAAGATGACTCTATCTTGAAAAGCTATCATTTAGAATGGAAGGGCAGAAAAAGTGCTTCCCAGATAAAGTTAAAGGAGTTCATCATCACCAAGCTCTTATTATATGAAATGTTATAGGGACTTGCCTAAGAAAAAGAAGAAGATCAAACCATGAACAGTAAAATGACAACATACTCACAACTATCAAAACTGAACCTAAATATCAAAAAGAAAAACAAAACAAACTAAGCAAACAACTAGAACAGGAACAGAATCTCAGAAATGGAGATCACATGGAGGGTTATCAGTGATGGGAAGGAAGGGAGAGAATGGGGAAAAAAGGTACAAGGAATAAGAAACATAATTGGTAGATGCAAAATTGACAGGGGCAGTTTAAGAATAATAAAGGAAATGGGGAAGCCAAAGAACTTATATGTACAACCCATGGACATGAACTAAGGGGGTGGGGGAATGCTGGTGGGGGGAGGGGCAAGACGGAGCGGAATAAAGGAGAGAAAAAAATAGTACAACTGAAATAGTATGATCAATAAAATATAATAAAAAAAGGAGGACATGCTCTGTAAACTATTTCTTGATACCCTTAGTCAGCATTCAGCATTTAACATTTTGTTCTCTGTGCTCCCTGATATGCTGTTCGTACTATTTGACTCTCATTTCATTCAGTCCTGTTTTTAAAAAAACTCCTTACCTATTATCAATTTCACTATATTATGTTACACTTTCCTTCATGAAAGGGGCCTATTTTATTCACTTAAGTATCAATTACAAAATGCAACCTCACCACTCTTACTACATATTTAAGTCATTGAATTGAATGTATATAAAATAATATATTCATTATCCATTTTATGAGGCTTTGTCACAGCCAGACTGTCAACTTTCTTAGGAGACATTTTGCTTTTATAATTCAATAAAGGTATCAGTAAATTAAAATACTACAACCAGGACTGGAATCTAGGCTCTCTCAACCTATGTGTATGCATATGCGTGGCCCCTTGTGTCTAAACTCTAGGCTTGTACTCAGCATTCTTGCAGTAAGCTGAAAACACTCTGTCCTTTGCCATCATTCTGCTTCCATTCACACTTCATAGTCTAAGATACCACTGCAGACTGTTCTCTGCTGGTGCGATACAAAAACTGATGCTTAGAGAAGTTAGGTGACTTGGCCAAGGTCAAATAGCTGTCTAGACACCCTATCTACCTTGCTCCTTGCTCTTGCCCTGTGTAACTGAGACATCGTCATTTAATCTGGATTGACCATGTGGAGACAGCTGCATCAGCAAGAACAGCAGCATCACGGAAAAAGACAGGGTGTCTCTTGACCAGACAGACTCATGGCCATAGAATAATCCCATGGAGGAGGGTGATTAAGATGAGGAAGATGAAGACTCAGGGGATGATAAGGACACAGAGGACATGGTTAAGATGAATGATTACAGTGAGTCGCCTGATGGCAGAGGGGTCGTTGAGGTGGACATGGAAGGCAATGAACAGGATCATGACCAGTGGGTAATGTAGAGTAAGGCATGATATTTATCTTTTTTTTTTCTTTATATAATGCAAGTGCCTGACTTAAGTTTGATTGCAAAGGCATCCATTTCACAGAGTCAGCCACTTCAAAGACACCTATCCGCAATAAATCCATCGCCTAGATAAAGAGTCAGGTCACCTCCCTCATTGACGTTCCTTTTTTTTTTTTTGGTAGAAATATTGGTTGAGTTCAATAACTAACCATTTGGGTCACTGGTTTGTTTTTTCTTAATTTGTTTTTAATTCCCCTTTTATATCTTAAATTCACCAGTAAAAACTGATCTCATGACACCTTAGGCCTCCACCCTTGATCCCAATCTAAGCAGAACCCTAGGCCCATGTGCACTCTCTGTCTCTCTTCTCAATCTTGCTGTATGACCCCAGGCATGCTATGTCATTTACAGTCCTGTAAAAATAAATTTTTCGGACTTTTCAAAGTTTCCTGATGATTATTGCTGAAGGGTGTGTTGGTTACTGATAGGCTAATATCAGTACAAAACAGATAATCTAGGTAGACAGGGTAGCATAGCTTCAGGAAGATTCCGGGCCAGCCCAACCTGCGTTATATCCCCTACAGAACATCTAATAGTAATTTAAGAAAAGGAAAACAAAGCACAGCAAATAAAACTTCTGCTCGCTTGGTCTGCTCTTAAGGAAATGTCACATCCAAGCCATCAGAATAACGAAATACACACAGTAAAATTGTCAATAATTTATTAAACTGAAGAGGTTTATCTGTTTCCCATGAGTGAATATCTAGTTAACATAAATTGGTTAAAATTATACATCCAGTAATTGAAATTATTACCCATGAAGTGGAACCAGGGAGAAATAGATACTGAACTGTAATGCATTCTGTTCACATTCCCAACATATCGATTCTGCCAAATGCACTCTCCTTCCTTTATTAAAATTTGTACAAATTAAGTTGGAAAAAAAGGAAATGTGACATGTGAACAGTCAAGCAAAAAGTGTGTTTAATAAAAAGAATAAATTTCATATGCATTCAAACATTATGCTTCAGCATAAGGATGTTGAAAGTCCTTTAAATAATTGGTTGTTTATGATGACAAAGAAACTGATCCAAAGAAGTAAAGGAAATTGGAAACTTACAAGGGCTTGGAGATCCTGTGATGTCATAGAAATGTTCGCTGGGAAAATTTTAGTAAATGGAGTTAAAAGTAATTCCTGAAATTTCTATGCTTTAGATGAGAGCTCCTCAAATTTGTCATGGGTAACTGAGATGAATTCCTTGGTGGTCTTCTGAAAATGCAGATTCTGATTTAGTAGGTCCCTGGGAAGCATCTAGATTTTCCTTCTCTAACAAGCTCCCGTGTGTGCTGATGGACCACACTTTGTAAGGCCTTAGACTCTGTTAAACATTTCTGGGTTGCTGAAACAATGACATTCTCTTAAATAATTGTTAATATTTACATTTGAAAAACAAATGCATTGAGGGCAGCAACAATGTGCCGAGAATATTCTTTATCTGGATTAATGATGGTGGAAAGCCAAATCATGAGTCGAAAGTAAGCTCTAGAGCCAGCTTGAGTCGCAGTGACATCAGTTTCAGAACTATTTTAATCCATATGACGATAGGCCTACATTTTTTCTCATGTCTGTTAGTGGTGAATTATTCATGTGAAGACTTCAGAACAGCCTTCTGTAAGTCAAAGAGAATTGAATTGGGAATTGTAATGGTGAGAAATCTTGAGCTCCTAACCAGATTTACCTGGGCTCTGTCTGTTATCTTTCTTTTGTTCTGACCAAATCATTCCTGCTGATTTAATAGCACCTAAATATAGCCGCAGAGACTCTTTCATTGCAGCATGTGATTTTTCAGCTCTGTGATTTTAAAGCCTTGTCAGATGGATATTAGAGTGAATATTGAAATCTCAAAGTGCCATGTGAGAAATCTTCTACAGAAAGTTTGCA
>PVJD01016243.1:0-21755 GCA_004026545.1 Mormoops blainvillei | reverse complement strand
ATAATTTTTAGCACTACTAATTGCTTTCCTTTTCAATAATTTAATTTATTTTATGATTCCCTTCTAATATATGAAGTTAACTAAACATTTTCTTTCTTAATTATCTAAATACTAGAAAGCTTTAGGGGAATTTTCCTACTTATACATATTTCCCTTAGGTTTTTATTATATACTCTTCTCACTACTATTACTTTTTAACACTCTTTATTTCTAAGTGGTTAGGAAATGCTTAACCCTTTTGTTATAGATTTTAAATGCAATTAATTTTCTACTTAGAATGGCCTATATCTTTTATGCTTTAGATAATTCCTTTTTTGTTGGAATTTGTGTTTTTTTTAAAGTACCAATATTTATATATATCTCCCTTATATATAATTTCATTATTTATATTATTTAGACTCTCTAAAATGACTTAATTTTTTAAAAATTCATTTGTCAAAGACTTTGAAACACTATTATTTTGTTTTGAACTGCTTCTTATATATTTTGTAGTGTTTAGCTTTATATTTTTGATGTTATCTTATTTACCTCGGGTAATATACTTCATTTTCTTTAATCAATAAAATTGCTCTCTTTATATTTTCAATGCCTTTAGCTTAAGATTCCACTTTGTTTGATGTTAACATAACCCAAACGACACCAGGCTTCATTAGCCTGTGGGTACTAAGGCTACTCAATATTAATATCCTAATTTGCTAGCTCATTAACCTCTACCTGTATAACAGCAGGACCTTGACCTCTAGTTAAGAAGTCTGTAGGCAGTATCTGACATGTACTTTGGAATCAGTAATCTCCTCTGTACCCTTGTGTGTGCTCTTTGCAGGCGCACCCTGGGCTTCGGTTAGCTTTTCTTGCTGCTACCACACATGACTGGCCTCCAGGCCAGAGGCATAGTCCTCCCAGTGCCCCAACAGCAAGGCTGTCTCCTTGTGAAGCCAGAGGAAGTGCTTTAGAAGGCGTCCTCTAGTGCACATACTTTACTGGGAAATCAGTGAGACCACTGCTCAAGCTACCATTCAGCCTTTCTGTCCTTCAAGGTCACTTACTTGTCATGACACCTGTATAACATAGGTGTCATACACATATGTATGACATAGGTGTCATGCAGGTGTCATAGGTGTTGTGATTACTCCAGATGGAGAAACCTAAAGGCAAAGAGGATGAGTAACTTGCCTACAGGAAGCAGGTGCTAACATAACCACCAATCTTTCATGCAAGTACTTCCTCAGTCTTGCAGTCTTTATTTGATTCATCTTTCTGGTGACTGAAATATATCATCAAATATATTTTTTCATAAAAAGTATTTTAGGTTATCCATTTTCTGAGTTTTTAGTAGAGGTACTATATTATGTCTTCACTGTGCCTTTATGCATGAATGATAGGACTCAGATCATTATTTTTCTTCCTGTAAACCGGAAGTATAACACAATATATAACACTTTAAGATCACCAGGCTTATTTCCTTAAAATACAGATTCCTGGTTCATATCATTTTGATGCATGTGGTGTGTGGACTATACCTAAAAGCCACTGCATGGTGGTCGGCATTACAATCTGACCTCAAACAGGTTATTCAAGCCTCTGCTTTTCTTCTTATTAGTTCAGTGGACAATGAACATATTTCTTAACCTCTTGAAGCCTCATTTTACTCATATGTAAAATGTGACTAATGATCACATACACATCTTATGGTTGTTTTGAGGATTCAATGAAATAATGGCTATAAATAAGCAGCATCGTTCTGGAATGTAATAGACAAATGTTTACTATTTTCATAATAAATATTGTTAGGTGCTATCTCATTTTCTACCTTTATTTGTTGTAAAAAATAATACAGCATCTACTTTCTCTGTTAGACAGCTCTGCTTGGGTACAGTGGTAAGGTGTCGACAGGGCAGATGTGCCAGAGCAGAGGTAAGAGAGCTAGATCTATACCAAAGACGTTTTGGAGTCTACATAGTTGACATCTGGGCTGGATACTTGCCATTTCCATGGTGCTCTCTAGGGTAGGGTCCCCAAACCCCAGGTTGCAGACTGGTGCTGGTCTGTGGCCTGTTAGGAACCCGAGCTCCACCCCCTGGCAACCCCCTCCCCACCACGGAAAAATTGGGCCCTGGTGTCGTAAAGGCTGGGGACCGGTGCTCTAAGGAAAATGCAGCTATGAGTTGCCGTTCTTTGTGTCACGCCCATCCTCACTCCTATCATCCAGGCACCGTTGGGTCAGAAATAGTCATCCAAAGACAACCAGCCACGGGTGGAGCCATGAGATACGCCTGGCGTGAAAACTCTGTGAAGAGTGATGCCTTAATTTGTTGCCTCATAACTAACCCAGTTTCTCTCTGAGATGTAGATGATGCAGTAAAAATGTACATTATGAACTGATATAGGAACTACTGAATATAACTGCAAGACAGAAACTTAACCACAAAAAGAAAGAAAGAGGGGTTAGTTGGTACACAGGAGAACACAAAGAAAATAAGAAATATAAGCCAAAGTATGTTACATTTTAAAAATTTTACCTGGTGCAGCCAAACCCTAATTAAAAAAATAAATAAATCAGCTCTAACTTACTTTCTAGCAGTGAACTAAATGGCGTTATAAGTGTGTTTTTCTTCATGATAGTTTGTAAAGTTCTTAAGAATAAAGACCATATAATATTACATATTATATGTACAAAACAGCAATTTTATATATTAATTTTTTTACTAGTAATAATAATGTTTAAAATAATGTAGTGTTATTTCTTGTATATCAAGTGTTGAACATTTTTTAGTTGAGAACTACTAGTAATTAATATCAGAATTTAGGGTAGGGAAATCGCTAAGTTTCTAAAATAAATATAAACTTGGAGAAATTTTACTCTTTTCCATATTGGGGTTGACATTCTAGAGCTGCCACGAAGTAACTAGACAATTGTTTTTGTTTTTATCGAAATTCATTTTCTTTTCTTAAAAAAATTTAAAGGTTTTATTTATTTTTAGAGAGGGGAAGGGAGGGAGAAAAAGAGGGAGAGAAACATCAATGTGTGGCTGCCTCTCACATGCCCCCTACTGGGCTCCTGGCCTGCAACCCAGGCATGTGTCCTAGACTGGGAATTGAACCGGCTACCCTTTGATTCGCAGGCTGGCGCTCATTCCACTGAGCCGCA
The DNA here is from genome assembly GCA_004026545.1 of Mormoops blainvillei. Taxonomy (NCBI): domain Eukaryota; kingdom Metazoa; phylum Chordata; class Mammalia; order Chiroptera; family Mormoopidae; genus Mormoops; species Mormoops blainvillei. Next base: position 18,607 of record PVJD01016243.1, on the reverse strand, counting down.
GCAGTTAGGGCCAAAATTCATTTTCAAACAATCCTACTTGCAATATAAAGAAAATGGGATAATCAATATGGATTTTCTCTGATATCTTTAATATTTTGTTGAAGTGTAGCAGGCTGAGGTTGGGCAGCTGTTAGGGCCAATTAATTCCCATGACAAAGTTTGTTTTAAAAGTGATAATAGTAATATTCACAGCTACTACAATAATAGCAACCACTGATCAAGATCCTGCAATTTGTCTAGCATTCTTAAGAGTTATATTCTTCTTCTTAAATATTATTATTATTATATTCTATATTTATCATAAATACAATCTATATAATTACAACAACCTTACATGACAAATACTATTATATTCATGTTAGAGTTCAGGAAACTGAAGCTCAGAGATACTATGGGACTTATCCGAGTTCCTACTATCACCTAAGTGTTGTACCAAGGATTTTAATGTAAAAATTCATCTTCTTCCCTCTCTTCTTTACCATTGGTCACACATACTTTGTAGACAGGGAAACTTAGTTTTATTGAAATATAGTATCCACTTTTTGAAAGTACAATATAATATCTATAGTCTGATTCTAGGGATATGACCATAACATTCTAAGGGAACACTTTTAAAGATCAATATGTTTTAAAGTTATTCACTTTATAGATATGAAAACTGTAAGGCCCCCTAACAAAGATAACTCCTTTAATATTTGTTAGTTTATTTGCTATAAAAGTCCAACCATTGTTAATGTAATGAGAATGGTTTTCACAACATCGATGTAACTTGGCTACAAAGAAGAGTGGACTGGAATGTACATGCATGGGCAATGACAATTTCACTGTACAGCGGGGGTGGTTGACATCGATAAGTGAGCATGTATACCGTGTGGCTGTCACATTGAAAATGACTAAGCGAGCAGAGCAATAAACCTGCATCGAATTTTACATTAAGCTTGAACAGCCTTCTTCAGGAACTATTTGGATGATTCAGAAGGCAGCAGTTATGGGCAACTGGTGATTGGCAGCTTCATCACAACGACGCACCTGCTCATGCATCACATCTCATGCAGAGTTTTTTGGTGAAACATCAAATCACCCAGGTGACTCAGTGCACCTATAGCCCAGCGTTAGTGCCTTGAGATTTCTGGCTTTTCCCAAAACTAAAATCATCTTTGAAAGGGAAGAGATTTCAGTCCATTGATGAAATTCAGTAAAATATGATGGGGTAGCTGATGGAAGGTGGGAGAACTGTGTGAGGCATCAAGGTGCCCACTTTGAAGGGGACTGAGGTGCCATTGTCCTATGTACAATATTTCTTGTATCTGGTATCTTCTACAATAAATGTCCCTTTTTCATACACATGTTTGGATACTTTCTGGACAGATATCTTTAATATTTTGTTGAAGTGTAGTGGGCTGAGGTTGGGCAGTTGGTATATATGTGTGCACATGTGTGTGTGTGTGTGTGTATGTCTATATATACAGACATATATAGGCACACATATATATACACATACATATACATATACATGTAGCATAAGGTAAATAAAATAAAAAAGGATGATTATCATATATAAAAGCATAGTTTGAAATAAAATTTTAAATTGTTATAGGATGATTTCAGTGAACTGTAGTATTTGTCATATTTTAAGAGTTTGGAAATTTGAAGTGTATTTATATGCAAGACTATTTGTCAGACTAGCATTCCATTTCATTTGTTGATACTGCTAACATACACTATATATTTTATAAAATCAATTTAGGTATCTGATGAACATCATGAGAGAATTATACTTTGCAGAAACACTTTAAGACAATTATAGCTCAATTTTCCTTCTCTTGAATAACAAATAACAGCTCTGTCCCCCTTCGCCCTGCCAATAACATCCTCAAGTCAGAAAGGGCCAGAAGATTAGATTACAAAGTCTAATATTTCTTGCTACAGTAATATTTTAATATCATCACAAAAGAATAACTTTCAGCCCTCTGGTAATTTTTTAATATATTTTATTGATTATACTATTACAGTTGTCCCATTTTTTCTCCCCTTTATCCTCTGGTAATTATTAAATTAAGGCCTAAATGTTTTATCGCATGCATGAACTTGGAATAGAATCTGTGGCTTGAGGAAAACCTGCGAAGATATCTATTCTAACACTGCATCAGCACCGCCACCATTGTCCGATGAAGGGATCAACTGACCTCAACGTGAATGTGCCCTAGTTTTAGAATTGACTACCTATTATGAGATCCGGTTCCAACAATGTTCAGTTCTAATTCTTAGAAAGTACTTTTTTGAACTGAAGTCTCTAAAAGTTATATTCATTTGTCCTACATCTACCCTCTGTGGTTAAACTAATAAGCTATAATCCTTCATCCATATGGAAGTGCTTTTATTATTTGAGGACAATTGTCAAGTCTCTTTGTATCATTTTATCCCTGATCCTTCAACTATTTCTCCTGATTTCTCCCTTGGAAAACCTCTACTTACTAAATGTCTCTGAGGATGTTAAGTAAGGCAGCATTATTGCTCACAATTCCTGACTTTTATTCAGGAGCTCCTTAGGGTGGAGATTTACCATCCCTAATTTTTACTGTTTTTAGAGGAAATTCAAAGACCCATGACATAAAATGATAAGAAATGTGGCTAATTGAAAATTTTGAATTGTATACATTCTCAGACTGCCATACAGATGCAAATTACTTAATGCATAAGAGTAAGTAAGCCTGATAAGCCAACACTCATATCTCCATGTAGCTATTTGCACATATGAGGTAACTTTTGTTATAGAGCATGTGTTGTACATGTGTGTATATATGTGTGCGTCAGTGACAAATGGCCACAAAAATAAAGTCAACTGTCAGTGTAGTATTGGAAGTAAAGTAACACTAAATGGTCTAAGAATGTCATGTTGATAGCCACAAGAAAAGATTCTGATAACTCATCCTTTAAAATAATCTGATATATGACATGAGTGAGTCCTCCAAATTTTTAAGGCAATTAACAAAAACATCAGTGATTATCTAACCAGAATAATTTGTCTCACCTAGTTATGAATAACAATTTATTGACAGATAATTAGTTTCTGAGTTAACAATATGTCTAACAAATGCAAGATTCCAACCTGAAATGTGATTTGGGAAAAGTCAAGAGAATTGAACAACTCTGCAGATGGAAAGTTATGGGTTCAAGAAGGTCTGAAGATATGTCCTTATAGGATTTTGAAGATCTATAGAACTTCTTATGAAATAAGGCTAAGAAACATTAGAGGTTTTGCAGTCACACACATACTGTTAACTGAAAGTAAAGAATGTAAGATAACAGCTTTGCACAAGCACCCTCATTATTGTGCTCTGTAGTCCTACATAGGCTGAGTAATGTCCACCTAATAATATTAGGTCAGACTGCATAAGCTTTTGCAATTCAATAATAAATAGATGAATAAATTAAAAATTTGAAAAAGATAAAAATAGATATTTTTCTAAGGAAGATGTACAAATGACCAATAAACACATGAAAGACACTTGACGTCATTAGTCATCAGGAAATTGCAAATCAAAATGACAATGAGATACCACTTGAAAGCCAATAGAATGGCTAGAATAAAAAGGTCAGATAAAAACGAGTGTTGACAAGGATGTGGAGAAATAGGAATCCTCATGCTCTGACCCTGCTGGTTGGAATGTGAAATGGTGCAACCGTTTTGGTAAACAGACTGACAGTTCCTCAAATAATTAAAAATTGAGTCACTGCATGACCCAAGAATTCTATTCCTACATATCCACCAAGAGAAATGAAAACAAATGTGCACCCAAAACTTGCCCACGAATCTTTATAGCAACATGATCCATAACATTCAAAAGGTCGAAATAATCCAAATGTTCATCAATAGATGAATAAATAAACAAAATGTGGCATGGCATTGCATGTAATATATTATGTAGCCATAAAAAGGACTAAAGTATTGCTATATACTACAACTGGGATCAACCTTGAAAACAGTATGCTTAGTGAAAGTCACAAAAGTCTACATGTTATGTGAGCCCACTCATAAGAAAGTCCACAACAGGGAAATCTATAAAGACAGTAGGCAAGTGTTCGCTGATGGTTGGGGTAGAAAGTAGGTATAAGTCAATAGCTCTGAACACAAAGCCTGAGTATTGGGAGTCTGTAGCAGGCTGAGTAGTGGTCACCCAGAGATATTAGGTCAGAATGGTTTCTTTTTGGGGAGCCAAAAATGTCCTAAAACTGACTGTGGTGATGGTTGTATATATTTGTTTTTGAATATATTAAAAGTCATTGAATTGTATACTTTAAAGAGGTGATTTACATGGTATGGAAGTAATATCTCAAAAGCCGCTTCAAAGAGAATAAGGTTAATTTCTGTGTGCTAAAAGAGAAAGATACCCAAGATGAATTGTTAAAATTTTAAAAAACCGGACTAAGAGGAAATCGGTAATGCAGCATGGTGGACTCCTCTGATTGTACAGATAAAACGGTACCATCAGGAGAAGAACTAAGTAAAGGGCTCCTCTGGCTCAAGGGAATTCACATTTATGTTTGGGCAAGTGAGCAAATATCACCCATGCATAAGGTCCCATAAACTATACAAACAACTGCAAGTGGGGCTCAGGTGAGAATTGCAAAGCAAAATCTTTCCATAGAGGCACTACTCCATTACCTTCTAGCATCAAGTATGGATGGTGAGAACTTTGTTAACATTTAGATATTCTTTCTAAGAAAACTTCTACTGAGTTATTTACAGAAAGCTTTTAGAATCTTCTCTTTATCCTCGGAGAGATGAAATATCACAAAAAACACTTGCAAGAAAGGACTATGTTTATAACTCTCTTTAGTTGTCTAGCAGGCCTTTTCATCTGCAGACTTTTACTTCTTATATATTCTTCTCAATTCCACTTTCATTCATATCTCTGATCTTTGGATATCAATTTTAATTATGGCAGGTATTTTTTTAAGCTGTGAGAATTTTTTTTTTCTCTTTCTATGGTTTCTTAAAAATTTGTCCATAAAAGTCTATTTTTATTTCGTGGCTACAAAGTCTGACTGTGGGCATGTGGGTAACCGTGTCAATGGCGTATTTTACTTTAGCAGATGACAGCACGCTGCAGCACCTCAAATCAGAATAAGGAGGCCTTTAGTCTGGCATGTTCAATTGTTATAAAATCACACTAGAATGCTAGCTATTTCTAGGCAGGTGAGTTTTTGTTTTTTTTTAGAGGATGGTCCTTCGGTTTTCTTCTTCTGGTGCGAATTTCAAACTCACAGTCACGCTACATTTACGGGGCCATGGCTTAGACTGACACATTGTGCATGTCGTCAAACAATAGTATCTTTAAAAAAAAATTTTTTTTTTTTTCACCTTGCTGGGTAGTGCTCCTTGTGCATACCCGCTGACTCTGTTAGAGATTCTTCACAGAGTCCCCGTAAAATAGCGCTGGATATTGCTTCTTAAACTAATTCTCTGTTTATTCTGGCTTGTGCTATTTCTGCTATGCTTCATCTGTCACCACACATGTCTGTTTTTCGTCTTTCAAAACTGTATTAATAACATTAGTCTACTATTGGCCTTCCCTCCCATTTTCTTGGTATTTTGGGTTTATTCACATTTATATACCTTTACTTTAATTTCAGTGGTGTTTTGTAAGAGCCAGGAGGCATATGAATGTTTTTAGGTCACCATCTTGAACCAAGAGGTATTAGAACCAAGAAAAATGTTAAATGGTATTTTTACAAACAAAATTCTGAATAGTGAAGACACATCCAGAAGAGTAGCGATGCAATTAAGTGGACTATACTGCCCGGAAAAGGGAGAATATTAATAAAGTTGGCAAAAAATGTTAAGAGCAGGGCTTGGTCAAAACCACAACCTCCACAACAAAAAGAAAACCAGATGAAGCTACAGGAAGTTGTAAGGTATGAGGTAACCCTAGAATGTGCAGGGAAGACGGGGTTGACTTGGAGAAGGGTTAAAGAAAGCCCTAGTTACATGGGTCTCCGAGGGATATATTTTTGTTAAAATATGTAACAATAAGACCCTGTGCATTCTTTTTTTAAAATAAAGATGGCCTAAATTCTTTTTTAAATTTTATTTATTTATTTTTAGAGAGAGGGGAAGGGAGGGAGAAAGAATGGGAAATATCAACGTGTGCTTGCCTCTCACACGCCCCCTACTGGGCGCCTGGCCTGCAACCCAGGCACGTGCCCTGAACTGGGATTCGAACTGGCGGCATTTTGGTTTGCAGGCCAGCATTCAATCCACTGAGCCACACCAGCCAGGGCATGGCCCTGAATATTCTTGAAAAGGAGGACGACAAGAAGAATGTAGTGTTTGGAGAACATTATCATACCAGTTGTATAAGCAACAGGCTGGATCAAAGGCAGCAAGGGCAAGGGAGCTGCCTGTGAGCTTGATGTAGTCCAGGGGTGAGGGGCTAAGGAACCAGAAGGAGACTGTGGCTGTGGGGACAGAAGAGCAGGAGGTAAGCAGGCCTTTTTGCTGCTTGATTTAACTCCACGTATGATATTTTACTTCCTAAAAGAAAATAACAAAATGAGAACTGAGGGAGCAGAGCGGGGCTGGGGGAGGGGAGAGCAAGGGGGGAAAATTGGGGCGACTGTAATTGAACAGGAATTAAAAAAATAAAATAAAATAAAAATTAAAGGACTTGAAACAAAATGTCATTATCTGTGTAATCAGAGCTGTAGATAAAATAGGTAGATATTAATTTATTTTTCTACTTTTCTAGAGTTAAAAAATCATAAAATATAACAGTAAAATTAAACCAAGAATACAGAGAAGACGTAAGGCTTTTAATTGATCTGTGTACCTGCAAAATGCACAGCATAGGTTTAAATCCCAGCTCTACAGCTTGCTTGCTCAGATAAAACTGACAATTGACTTAAACTCTGAGTCACAGATACCTAATCTCTAAAGTGCAGTTTATAGTAATAGTTCCAACCTCATGGAATACTTGAAAAACTAAAATAAGATTGAGAATGGAAAACCAAGATTGTCTATTAAAATTATGGAAGGCTTGAAAAAAATTTTTTAACATATGGAATCTTATAGATAAATGAGGCATATCTTAATGCATGTAAACTATTACTTAAAAACCAACAGTGTTTTGTCACAATAATTTGTATTAATAGAAAATAGAGCTAAGGAAAAATATATTAGCTGAAATAATTCTAATTTTAAGAGATTACTCACTGAATCTTTACTTTTATGCCAATTAGAAATCATCTGACCATGGCTGTTTCCTTATTAATTCAACAAATACAGTTTAATTACAGCTGCATTATAGTTTTACATTTTAAATATTTCCAAGCGATCTAAAATTATGGTTTCTAAGTCTCTTTCCAAAGTATGTAGTCACTAGCATATGTTGTCCACATGGCTATTTCTGCCCTACAGCACACTAATATGACACCTTCTTGAATTAAATACTAATTTTGAGGATAAAATGTCCTTCTGGAATTCAAAAATTCTGAGGCAAAATCAAGAGTACCAAAGTTATTCAGATGTAGGAGGTAATTAACATAAAAATACAGTGCTATTTATGGTGGTTAGTGTCACAATTTTATTTAAGTCAATTTGTGTTTTATGTCTAATAATCATAGTATCACCAGGGTACACCTTACTTCTGTTCTTCTTCATTCATGTGAATGACTGTGTAGAATAATTCCCAATGAAAATTGCTATGGAAAAGCAATATGGATGTTCCTCAAAAAGTTTAAAATAGAACTACCGTATGATCTAGCAATTTTGCTTCTAGGTATTTATCCAAAGCAGACAAAAACAAAAACTTGAAAAGATAAATGCACTCCTATATTCATTGCAGCATTATTTATAATAGCCAAGATATGGAAACCTAAATGTTTATCAGCGGTTGAATGCATAAAGAAAATGTGGTTTGTGTACACACAAACACACACACACACATGCTAGGATATCATTCAGCCATATAAAATAAGAAAATCTTGTCATTTGCAACACACGAAGGGACCTTGATGGTATTATATTAAGTGAAACAAGTGAGACAGAGAGAAACAAATACCCACATACTGTATGATCTTATTTATATAAGGAATCTAAAAAACAAACAAACAAAAAAGACAAAAACAAACATCTAAGCTCAGAGATATCAAGAACAGCTTGCCAGAGATGGGGGATGGGAGTGTTTATAAAATGGGTGAAGGGAGTAAAAAATAAATGCATAAATAATATTAAAAATAAATAACCTGCTAGTTATGAGAAGAAAGAAAAAAGAATAATCACTAATAGTGCAACAGTGGCCTGCTTTTTATGTCCTTATGTTAATGGCTAAGAAAAGCCTAGCCAATTTTTCTCCATGCTAACCTGGAGGAAGAAGTGAACCAGTTTGAAAGTTAGACTAAATTTTCACTGTATACTAAGTCAGTGTAGTCTCCCAAAGAGTTACCAAACTCTTTCATGGATTATCAATTCTCAAAGCATTATAATTGATAAAATTCAGAGTTTTTTCTCTTGGTCGATTCAAAATAGTCATCAAGATATTTTACAGATCACGATCATAATTATAATCAAGTATTATATCTCTTCTTACTGGCAAAAGAGAGTTCTAGATTTTAAAAATGTTATTTAACTGATAGTATTGCATTTACCATAGTTTTTTTTGAACTTTAGACAGACAATAATAAGGCAATCATGGCCAAATCTCTTTATCCATAGGTTAACAAAATTAAATAATTTAAAAGAAAAGTAACTTTTGCTAGGATATTATAGGAAATGCTCTGGCCTATCTAGATATCATTTTTTGAGTTTAACAACTCATATACATAACTATCCATCAAGGTTAGTTAATGAGAGTATTTCTTTTACAAAATATTTTTAATTTAAAAATTACAGTTGACATATGATGTTACGTTAGTTTTGGGTGTACAGCATAGTGATTGGGCACTTATATAATTTGCACAGTGATCACTCTAGTAAGTCTAGTACCCAACTGACACCACATACAGTCATCACAATACTACACGAAATAAGTTTTTTACAATATGACTTGGGCGTTTGAGTGCAAGCGTGAATCGAACATTTGTTAATGAATGCTGTTTGCAACATACAGACTGCTCTGGGGAAGGATATTGATTGGATAACCAGGCCGCCTTATTGTGTCCTTTGCATCAAATATCTAAGATGCTGGATCTCGGCTGGTGGTGTTCTTTTTTGCTTATCACAGTCTGTTCTGAAGTGTTCTGCAATTCATTTTGATTTGGTGCCTTTTTGCTATCTTATTTCAATTTTATACCCCATTATGAAAATAAGTGATAAACATATAGCACATTTATATAAGAATCACTGGGCTAATCCTTGTGCTAGTGATGATGGACTACAATTTAAAAAAACACTTGAAATTACTAATCCAATAGTGGATTATCTCAATGATACTTAGGTTTTATAGCTATATACTTACAACTTAAAAAAAAATCGTTATTCTCAAATATTCCTGGAGAAAAAAAATAACATTGCTATTGCAAGCCTGCTGCTCTCTAGTCCAAATCTTTTTTTTCATTAAAATTGCTTTTTTGGCTCAAATAGTTAATAACTTGAGGTTTCTCAAATGTGATTCTTGAGTTATAACAGAGCAAACTCCATCCCACAGCAGTCAAGAGAATATGAATCAACTCCACCGTTCCTCCAGTAACACATTTTCACATAACACCAATCTGTATTCCCCTCCAAAACCTTAAAGTACTTAAGGTTTTGTACTGTACTCTTCTAAAGAGAAGTTTATTAAGAAAGCTTTAGGAAAAACAGCTTAATATGAAATGTGTGTTAGGCTTAAAATGGAGAGCTTCTTCCCAACAGTTCTCACCTAAAAGGCAGCGAGTGGTACCATATCAGAATGAATGCCAACAGGACTATGAAATGGATTCCACCTGTCATAAATTTCACCCTGGCTAAGGGCAAATAAGTGCTAGTCAAATGAAACTTGCAGGAACTGTTAGTATCCTGATCCATCCTTTCAATATAAATAGTAATTTCTTTCATGATGAAATATTAAGACATCCCTACCCATAATCTCTTTTTAGTTGCTTTTTGATCGCATAGTTCTTTCACCTATGAGTAGAGGAGAATATCAGTAACATAGATAGTGTACTTTTTTCCTTGTCTTTTTCTTTGGTTCCAATTTTGGGAAGTAGTTGTGATTGCTCCTATTTTATAATTGAGCAAGCCACAGTCTTCAGAGAGGTTAGATGACTCCAAGAGAAAGAACGCATAGTAGGGCCAACATTTTAGCTCATTGCCAGACAGAAAAATCCACAAGTTTTCTCCATAGCATGGCAATTGTTTAGATTTAATTTTTCATGTTGTAAATATTTTTAGAATAAATTATAAATGTCCAAAATAATATGAACATTTTGATTATTAATGTGGATGAACACAGGGGTGTTTTGTAGGAGTCACGGATGCATTTGTAGAGCATGACATGAGGGGTGTTGGAGCCATATAAATGCAGTGATGCAGCTTTGGCCGCCACCTGACCCCTTTTTCTTTGTTTCTTCTTTCCAGTCTCAGCTTCCTCCACATATTCCTTAACATTTGGACTCATGGAGCAGTTATGTTTAATCACTGAATTTGGGAGATAAATGAAATGTACAGGAATTTATACATGTGCTAGTCTTCTCAGAAATCAAAAGGATGATATTTAAAAAGAATCATCTTCCTGTTGATACAAAATTTTTAATAATCTTTTTTTAAAGATTTTTTTTTATTTTTAGGGAGGGAAAGGGAGGGAGAAAGAAAGGAAGAGAAAACATCAATGTGTGGTTGTTTCTTGTGTGCCTCTTACTGGGGACATGGACTGCAACACAGGCATGTGCCCTGACTGGGAATCAAACCGGTGACCCTTTGGTTTGCAGGCCAGCACTCAATCCACTGAGTCACACCAACTAGGGCTTAAATTTTTAATAACCTTTTAAAGGTATACTTTTATTCTGTCAATGTATGTTTAAAAGTGGAAACTCACATACAGATATTAGATCTCTCTCCAACATTCAAGTGCAATAATAAAATGAATATTCTAAATCCCTTTGTTTTCTTTGGATAGATGCTTGGGATTGTTTTTCAAACATCTTTAGGTACAGTAGATCATGTGGAAAGGAAGGAAAGCAGATTAATACTTACTGAGTGGATGTGCCAGGCATTATACATAACACCCACTATTTTACTTAACCCTTGAGACTGTTCTTTGGGAAATGTGCTAATATCCCCATTTTTATAGATGAAGAACTTCAAGTGCGTGTTTGCTAAGTTACTGGTTCAAATGATGAAATATGGTTTTAAACAGGACTATCTATACTTTCTACTCTGTAAATTATATTATTGGCAATAGTAATTAAGGGACTAAGGTTTATTTTCTCTTTTTTTCCTAGTATGCTAGCTTTGAAGATATCTTTTCTTTTGAATATAATAATTTTCAATATCTGGTAAATATATTAGGGAAATCTGGTGTCCTTTGACAAAATTTAAGCTGATAATTATAGAATTGATACATGTCAGATAACAAAAGGTTTTTTTCTCACTTAATATTACATTCATTAATAACAATACCACAAAATTACTTCTGCCTAAAACCTCATAAAACAGGAACTAATCAAAACACACACTTAACGGCTAATGATGATTTTAATTTAGCTGTAAATGCCTCAAAGGCTAGTAATTAGAGAGCAGTTACATGCTTTTTGTTTTGCAAAATAAATTATTGCTGCATGTTTTGCTACAATATTCTCTGTTTAATTTTGCTAAAATAGTGTTCTCTGTGCAAAATTTGAAAATGATCTAATGGCTAGATAGCTTAGATAACCATGTTACAATCAATTTTCTGTTTACAATCAATTTTCTGTTTAAAATAATGTCTCATGAAGATGTTTTGAACAATAAAACTGGCCACAAATGTGCTATTAAACAACAACAAAAAAGAGGGAAGTAAATAAACTCTTTGCAGCCCTTAATTGCATGCCACTACTCACTTTAGGTTTAATGAAGGGTTTTTGTTCAACAATGGGAATGTGAATCACAGGGCTGTTTACCATAGGGATGTGGCTCTAAACAATGTAGCTTATTCTAAAATTGTGTATTTTCCCCAAACAGGCATGATTGCTGGTATTTTCTCTTTAGATCAGTAGCTCCAAAATTGCAAAAGTAAATTAAGATCAATGATATTAAGTTATCCTCTTGACTGGTCTAGAGATTTTAACAGAAGGGGAAGGAGCAGAGTGTTTGTTCTATAAGATGCAAAGAGCACCGACTGTAGAATTGTGAATAGTGCCAACAAACATTCTTGAAGACAAAACTCTTTTTAGGACAGAGACCATCAAGAGAGTGAGGTGTAGGCCCATAATTTTGAGTGAGATAAGCAAAAACATCCAAAGTGGGATTGAAAGTAAACTGATAGGTGCCAGAGTAATAGGCCAACTTTTGGATATTTAACTACAGGAGCTGTTATTTCTCCCCTACATCTCCCCCGCCACAAAAGTTTCTTGTTTTTGCTTGCTTGCTCAAAATATAAGCAATAGACACTCATTTAAAAATAATCAAATAATATGTATTAAATACAGGAAAAAAACCCACTAAAGGCCATTTGGAATCTCCAACTCTGGGGCAAAAGTAACCAACATTAACTTTTTGATGACTCTTTTTGTGCTTTTATACACACACACACACACACATAAATAAATAGATTTTTACATAAATAAGAAGGCTATTTCCATTATATTCTATGGAAATGGTGCCCCTCCAGAGGTGTACAAGCTGTAGATGTACAGATACATAATACATATACTGTCGTTGTTGTTTTGGATTTCTTTTGGGGGGGAGATGTAAATGTAAAGCTTTCTCGTATGTCAGTTTCAAGCTTTTATCTTCTGAGAACATCAGAACATGAAATTTAATCATAGTTAATACTATATGTGTTTAATCATATCTGTAATTTTAGGTTCAGTTTGAGAAAATTAGATATCACATAAACTTTCCTTCTTGTTGCTTTTCTCACTTTTTTTGGTAAATCTGCTTAGTATTTCATATTGTGCACGTATCCCCATTTATTCAATGTTCCTTTTTTCATGGTTTCAATTCTTGACCATTATGATCAATAATAAAATAAACATCCTTATATATGTCCTCTCAACTGGGTGCGTAACTTCTTATGAAATAGAGTTACAGCGGAGAAATTTCTGAATTGGAGACCGTAATATATAAATTTTTATGGGAAATCTATAACTCTTTATATTTCTCACTGCATTGTATCTACATGACATTTTCCTGACATCAACACTGGTTATGGATATCCGACCACTAGTGAATTTTGAGCATCAGTTCAGATGCTGAATGACTCTGTATTTGCTGTTCAGGTCTTTGTCCATTTTTCTATTTTGCATCTTCTCCTTGTCAATTAGTAAGGATATTATTACATTAGTCTTTTGCATCCAGAGAAAATTAATATATTTGTTCACATCTACTTGTTATCTGTTAAACATTTTTGTTATGTAAAAATTTATATTTTTTCTATATTCATTATATAAATATAGATACTTTTAAAAATTACTTCTGGAGTATGTAGTCTTACCTAGGGAGATAGGGATTTAGATTTTCTGCAAGAAACCTTCATTTTATTGTATTGCTTTGTACATTTAACTTTTTCATCTATTTTTGAATTACTTTTACATATGATATAAGATGGAATTCATGTATAGTTTCTTCAAGAAACAAGTTGTGGCAATTTATCTTTTTTTCTACATTTTAACTAAAACTTTTAGTGCTCACCATAATAGGTATTTGCTTTTAATTTTTGATAGGTAGTGTTATAATTAAGTAGTTCTCTTTTTGTTTTCATTAAAATTTTTATTAGCACTGGTGGTAGTATTTAATAAATGTACTTCAGCATGTCTTGATATATTGTGTTTTTCTCTATTGGTCTTTCATGCAATTGATTACATAGGCAGATTTCCTTATTTTGAACCACCTTTGCATTCTTTAAGATAAACTTTGATGTCTTATAGTATTATCATATGATATATTGGAAGATTGCATTTGTTAAGCATTACTCAGAATTTTTATAATGTTATTAATAAATGTGACTAATCTATAGTATCATGTTTGTGTCTTCCTTTCCAGGTTTGTTATAAATGCTGGTTTCATAAATCAAATGTAAACTTTTTATCAGCAATAATTTAAAAATTTCTTCAAGTTATTTGTTCTTTAACAGTTAGGTAAAATTCAGCCCTGAAATCATCTGCCTTATGAGTTTTTCTCATAGTAAATTTAATCACCTTTCTAACTCCTACCATGGTAATTAGCCTACTTAAATTCTCCACTTGTTCTAACATTAGTTTTGATACTTTGACAATATGTTCACAGGCAAACATTCAGTATCTCTAAGTTTTCATTTCTTTCAATGAGATGTATGTAATCTTCTCTAATGGTTCCTTGCCTTCCTTTCTCTTTGTCCTTTTATTTTTGTTTTCTGTTGTTTCCATTTAGGGTTGTGAAGATTTTATCTATTTTATTAGATAAGTAATCTAATAAAAATCTATTTTAAGTAGTAATGTTTCTGACACACCACTTACCCTGTATTGCATAAGATTTTTTTTACAAAGTATTCTATCCACTGGTTTCTAAATAATGACTACTTTTTGTACTTATTCTTTGATATAGGAAAATGTTCTTAATTTCAAATTTTTAAATATAATTCACTAATTTTTTATTATTTAAAGATTTTTATTATATTATCACAAAGTGTGTTAAACTTCCAGTTTAAAAAGTTTATTAGTTTTCATTGCAATTACATATTTTTCTTTTTATTATTAATTTAATTTGTATCTTTATTAATTATTATGATACACTACTTTCAAAGATAATCAAGATGTAAAAAAAAAGTATAAGAACATTCATCTACTATATGTAGATTTTTTATTTAGATTCTTTTTCTTTATTTTTATCTCTTTTTTTATTGTTGTTCAAGTACAGTTCAAGTTAGTATACATAGTATACAAATGGGGGGAACTAGCCCCATTTTCCCACCACCAACTTCCAATGCCCCACCCTCCCTCAGCTCCCACCGTCAATCATTCCCCCATTTGTCTTTGTCCACAAGTCTTTTATACATGTTCCTTTGATGACTCTTCCCCTTCTTTTGCCCCAATATCCTGCTTCCCCTTCCCCTCTGGTTACTATCAGTTTTTTCTTTATTTCAGTGTTGCTGGTTCTATTTTGCTTGCTTGTTTTGTTGATTAGGTTTCACTTATAGGTGAGATCATATGATATTTGTCTTTCACCTCCTGGCTTACTTCACTTAGCATAATGCTCTCCAGTTCCATCCAGGCTGTTGTGAAGAGTAGGAGTTCCTTCTTTCTTTCTGCTGCACAGTATTCTGTTGTGTAAATGTACCATAGTTTTTTGATCCACCCATTTACTGTTGGACACTGAGGTTGCTTCCAATACTTGGCTATTGTAAATTGTGCTACTATGAACATTGGAGTGCATAGGTTCTTTTAAATTGGTGTTTCAGGATTCTTAGGATATAATCCCAGTGGTAGAATTGCTGGGTCAATAGGAAGTTCCATTTTTAGTTTTTTGAGGAACTTCCAAACTGTTTTCCACAGTGGCTGCACCAGTCTGCATTCCCACCAACAGTGCACTAGGGTTCCCTTTTCTCCGCATCCTTGCCAGCACTTGTTTGTTGATTTGTTTATGATGGCCATTCTGACTGGTGTGAAGTGGTATCTCACTGTGGTTTTAATTTGCATCTCTCTGATGGCTAGTGATGCTGAGCATCTTTTCATATGTCTCTGGGCCCTATGTATGTCCTCCTTGGAGAAGTGTCTGTTCAGGTCCTTTGACCATTTTCTAATTGTATTTTCTGTCTTGGAGCGGGGTCATGTGAGTTCTCTATATATTTTGGAGAGCAAACCCTTGTCCAAGGTATTGTTGACAAATGTATTTCCCATATAGTTGGTTCTCTTTTTACTTTGCTGATGTTTTCTTTAGCCAAGCAGAAGCTTGTTATTTTGATGAAGTACCATTTGTCTATTCTTTCCTTTATGTCCCTTGCTCTAGGGGACATATCGGTGAAAATATTGTTGTGTGGAATATCTGAGATTTTCCCGCCTATGTTCTCCCCTAGGACTTTTATGGTGTTGTGAATTATATTTAAGTCTTTTATCCATCTTGAGTTTATTTTTGTGTATGGTGTAAGTCGGTGGTCAAGTCTCATGTTTTTGCATGTCCAGATCTCCCAACACCATTTGTTGAAGAGGCTGTTTTTACTCCATTTTATGCTTCTGCCCGCTTTGTCATTATTCATTGACCATCGAGACATGGGTTTATTTCTGGGCTCTCTATTCTATTCTGTTGATTATGCTTCTGTTCTTATGCCTGTACCAGACTCTTTAATCACAGTGACCTTGTAATATAGTTTGATGTTAGGTATTGTGATCCCTCCTACTTTGTACTTCTTTCTCAAATTACTACAGCTACTCAGGGTCACTTATGGGTCCATATAAATTTTTGAATTGTTTGTTCTGTATCTCCAAAATATGTCATTGGTATTTTAATAAGGATTGCATTGAATCTATAAACTGCTTTGTGTAGTATGGACATTTTGATGATGTTAATCCTTCTAATCCATGAACATGATATATGCTTTTATTTATTTGTGTCTTCTTTAATTTCTTTCTTCTCTGTATGTAGTTTTCTGAGTACAGGTCTTTTACCTCCTTGGTTAGGTTTACTCCTAGGTACTTTATTTTTCTTGTTGCTATAGCAAGTGGGATTTTTTCCCCTGATTTCTGATTCTGATATTACAATGTTAGTATACAAAAATGCCTTTGATTTCTAGTTATTGACTTTGTATCCCACTGGTTTTCCAAATTCACTTATTAGGTTGAGTAGCTTTTCGGTGGAGTTCATAGGGTTTTCTATGTATACCTGCAAATAATGATAGTTTTACTATCATGTCATCTGCAAATAATGATAGTTTTACTTCCTCCTTTCCAATTTGGATGTCTTTTATTTATTTTTTTTCATGCCTGATGGCTATGGCTAGGACTTCCAATACTATGATGAGTAGAAGTGGTAAAAACAGACATCCTTGTCTTGTTCCTGATTTCAGTGGGAAAACTTTTAGTTTTTACCCATTGAGTATGATGTTGGCTGTAGTTTTTTCATATATGACCTTTATTATGTTGAGGTATGCCCCCTCTACTCCCACTTTACTTTTATCACAATATAAAAGTGTTTTTATCATAAATGCATGCTGTACCATATCCAATGCTTTTTCCAAATCTATTGGTATGAACCTGTCATTTTTTCTTTCCTTTTGTTTATGTGATGTATTATGTTTATTGACTTGTAACTATTATACCATCCTTGTTTCCCTAGGATGAAATCCACTTGATCATGGTGCATGATCTTTTTAATGTTTTGCTGGATCTGGTTTGCCAATATTTTGTTGAGGATTTTAGCATCTGTGTTCATCAACGATATCAACCTGTAGTTTTCTTTCTTTGTTGTATCTTTATCTGGTTTTGGGATTAGGACGATGCTGGCCTCCAAAAAGAGTTTGGCAGTCTTGCCTCTTCTTGGGATTTTTTTAAATAGCCTGAGATGGACAGGGGTTAGATCTTCTTAAATGTGTTGTAAAATTCTCCTGTGAAACCATCTGGTCCAGGGCTTTTGTGTGCGTGGAGTTTTTTGATTAGTGCTTCAGTTTCACCAGCTGTTATTGTTCAGGCTCTCTGCTTCTGCTTTATTCAGTTTTGGAGGATTATATTTTTCTAGAAATGTGTCCATTTCACCCAGGTTTTCAAATTTCTTGACATATAGTTGTTCATAGTAATTTCTTACAGCCCTTTGTATTTCTGTGGTATCAGGTGTAATTTCTCCTCTTTCATTTCTAATTTTATTTTTTGGGTCCTCTCCCTTTTTTTCTTGATGAATCTACTTAAAGGCTTGTCAGTTTTGTTTATCTTTTCAAAGAGCCAGCTCCTGGATTTATTGATCCTTTGAATTGTTCTTTTAGTCTCCATGTCATTCAATTCTGCTCTGATCTTGAATATTTCCTTCCTTCTACCTGCTCTGGGCTTTGTCTATTCTTGTTTTCCAGTTCTTGTAGATGTAGGATTAGGTTGTTTATTTGAAATATTTCTATCTTTTTCACATAGGCCTGTATTGCTATTAACTTCCCTCACAGGACTACCTTCACCGATCCCGTAGGTTTTGAACTGTTGTGTGTTTATTTTCATTTGTTTCCAGAAATGTTTCTATTTCTTCCTTGATCTAATTATTGACTCATTCATTGTTTAATAGCATGCTTCAGATTCCATGAGTTTGAAGGTTTTTGAGTTTTTTCCTTGATGTTGGTTTCTAGTTTTAAGCCCTTGTGGTCCAAGAAAATGTTTGTTATGATTTCAGTTCTCTTGAAGTTGTTGAGGCTTGTTTTATGACCTATTATGTGGTCTATCTTTGAAAATGTTCCATGTACATTTGAAAAGAATGTGTATTTTGCTTCTTTGGGATGAAAGGTTCTCTCTCTCTCTCTCTATACACACACACACACACACA
>PVJD01016242.1:0-21825 GCA_004026545.1 Mormoops blainvillei | reverse complement strand
TTTCTATAAAGGTATCTGTGCTTATAGGAAAAGTACAGGGAACTAACTTACCATGCATACTGGCTCAGTTCCAAAGCACTCTCTTACCGGCAAAGTATTTGCTGCAAGACTGGTAATACATGCTCCAAAATTAAACATAAACTCATCAGTAAAGTATGCTTTAATGAAAGATTCTTAAAGAATATAATTCATTTTTTCTTTGGAAGTCTACAAAAGATAAAAGCAAATAACAATGAAGCCCACATACAAAGCAAAGAGTTATGCACAGACAGGAGGAATTTAAATAAAATAAAATTGCAATTATAATTTTTAAATGTAAAATCACAATAATAATCGGCAAATATTTCAGAAGACATGTCAACTATGCTCTATGTACTAATGTTAATACTCATTTGCAAAGACAAATTAAATGAATATTAAAGATAAAAACCTATTCTAAAATGCTAACTAAAAATTTTGAACATGAGGTATGGGGTGAGGTTGTGTTGTGTGACTGTGTGTATGAGTGTGTATATGAGTGTGTGTGTGTGTGTGTGAGAGAGAAAAAAGAGCTGCATAGAAAAAATACTTTCTTATTTCAACTGACGTTTTCTGTGAGAATGGCTTCCCAGGAACAGGGTCCCCCATCCTGAATGTGGAACTGGGCGGTTTTTATTACAGATCGTAAGACCCCAGCCATGTACTGCCTGATCTTAAAATGTGCGGCACACGCATTCTCCCATTTAGAAACGGGGGAATCAAGGATATTCTGGCTCTTTCTAATGCAGAAGAGACCAGGCAGCTTATAGTTTATGAGAAAGAGCCTCAAGCCCCCCACATCAGTATAAAATTAGGAAGGTTTCTAAAAGTAAATGCTTCCAAAAAATAGTGCTTCAATTCTTTTCTTGCTATTATACCCCAAGAGCCTAATGTCACCCTGATTCTTTACATAATCTGTGAGTATCCCAAGTTTGTCAACACAAGTTTGTTAATCATGAGTCACCCAAAGTTATGATAAGATATGAAAGACAAATGCCTGTAAAGTCATAGATTTTTGGTAAAATGCCTTTCCTTATCCCTGTATCAGAAAAGGGTCTTCAGTAACATAAAGGTGTCCAGAAATTTTTAATCTAGGATGAAGCTATTCATTGGATGGGTATCCAAAAGTAAGTGCATTAAACTGCTAAAAAAACAAAAAAACAAAAAAAAAAACCTGTTCCTTTAAATATTTTATTTATTTATTTTTAGAGAGAGAGAAACATCAACATGGTTGCCTCTCATGTCCCCCTACCCTACCGGGGACCTGGCCCACAACCCAGGCATGTGCTCTGACTGGGAATCGAACCAGCAACCTTTGGTCGCCGGCCAGCACTCAATCCACGGAGCCACACCAGCCGGGCAAAATCTGTTGCTTTAAATGAATTAAAAACAATAACCATAGAAAAATATACCATTCCCTTAAAAAAATAAAAAACGAAACCTGCAAATCTTTATTCTAAAACCTTCAATTTCTGAACTTCTATTTTCCCTGTCTTAACCATAAGCACATTCTAAAGCTTTCCTAAAAGAACTTCAAATCAAAATATAATTAATTGTAGAAAGCACTTCTACCCAATCACCCAGTGTGTTTTCAGTGCAGCTGGGAGGACAGCGAGGCTGTGGATGCAGCAGACAAAGGCAGTTGTCCGCCTGGGCTCTGAGCCCATCTGACGTCAGCATTGGTGTCCCTCGTACGAGACTTCATTGTATAATGACACAATGACAACGTCCCAGTCTTGTCAACTCAGTTCAACTCTAAAAGAAGTTATTAGAGACTAAACTGCAAAGACTGAGTAATTATCTGCCAACCTATCCAGAAGAGTATGTCCTATATACATGCACAGAATCATCACCTAATTTCAGATTCAAAAGGGTGAACCAATTATATAGCACATGCTTACAATCCAAAAACCTTCAAAGCTTCATACTTTGTGTCCTAATTGAATCCGACCACAGAAAATATATACTGCATTTGTTACAAGGAAAAAAAAAAGTAATTGACTTACTGTTCTCCTGAAGCTATTGTTTCACAAGACCAAAAACTTTTATTTTTTCGCACAGCATTCCTGGACAAGACAGACAAGCCAGAACGTTGTTCCGGGGTGTGTCCTGAGCAAGCGCCTTCAGTTCCCCTTGGCCCGACCCTAAGGGCGCGTCCTTGTAGATTATAAAAGAACTCCTTCAGCTGAGCCGTGGGACAAAGGTTGCATTCCTTTTTGCGAGGCAGGGCAAAGTGAAAGATGATTAACTGAGGCAGCACGCACAGCTTCTGTCTAGTGGAGAACTCTACTTATGTCAACTTAAAAGGAAGAGAAATGGACGGCATATGTGGAATACAGTATCGTTTTCCTTCTAGCTCTGATGGGGCTGTAAGGACTGAAACTGTCACTGCTGCTACCTGCTCCTCTAAAGAACCAAAAGAGACTAAGAAAAGTGTGCAGCACAGGGGCCCCCAGGCCCCCAGTATGCGCAAGCCCACTGTAGTATTTAACGTTTGTAAGATACACTCAGATTCGATGCTTTGGATGCCAGACATGTTAAAATTTTAAGTTCCCCTGAAAACCTGATCATCAAAGAAATCAAGTTCAAAGTGTATTATATGCTTAAATAGAAAATGAAACCACAGAAATGTGCTGTCTTTGTACAAGAACAAGAGATGAAGTTGCATAAAAACAAGCGTAGTGTTTACGTGCATCAAAAACCAGAACCCGCAGTGTGCGGCAGGCAGTCTTCCCTCTGCTTTGTTATAAGAAGCCCATAATGGGTCTGTTTCTGAGCAATGTTCTTTGTACAGGATCGTTGGGGGCCATCGTGCATTGTCCCACGAGCCACCCTTTATTCCTGTAGGTAAACACATGCCACCACAATGATGAGACATAGCAAGTGTTCCTTTGTCAGGTCACAGAAGTGACATCACTGTTTTCTCCATCCCAGAAAAGCAAGGCTTTTAAAAAGGTTAGCACCTCAGTGATATTTTGTGAACTTTATCACCAAGATAGTACAACAGTTAATAAGTTCTGGGAAAGCTCTATATACTGAAGTCAGGTCTCATGGAGATGACGAACTGGAGTTTCTAAGTCACTAGACTTCAGACACACACACACACACACACACACACACACAGAGCCCGTAACGAGAATATGCACCACAATCCCTCAGAATGTACACACAGCCCGTACGTGGAGCCCCTGAGGCTGAGAATGAGAGAGAAGGAAACGTCTGGAAAAATTGCTGAAGGACCAAGGCTGGCCAAGGAGTTAGCGCATGGGTTTACAACGTGAAAGATTATTAGACACAAGGCTACAATCTGCTCTTCCTCATCTTTTGCTGTTGTCATTTGCTGTGAGCAGAACAAAAGGAAATACCCTCGATGGTCCTACCCAAGGGTGCTTCTGCACAGGGACACTGGGATGATTGTGTGGCGCTGTGGTGTCTTCCACTTGCTGCAGTAATAATAAAAGAAACCATGCGTGGGAAAGGTAAGCTATGTTTTTGTTCTTCATTTGAAATAATGGCTCCAAACGGCAGCTAAGGGCTATAGAATTTGAGCTAGTCCAAGGTGAGGAAAAAGATGCCTGGCTCAGCTGGGCCCGGAGCCCAGAACGAATGAGCCGTCTGCCCCGCTGACAGCGGATGTCCTCACGGCAGCTGCCCTGCCAGCCCGAGGTGCTGGTGAGCCCTGCGGAGTCGGGAGTCTGACTGTGGCTGGTGAATAATCGGTTAAACTATTTAGGTTCTGGCGCCACTTGAAGGCAGGCCTGGGGTGGGGGTTATTTACAGCCAGAGTGGGAAGGCCGTCTTACGGGAGCCACAGGACAGTCAGTCAGGAGCCGGTAAAGGCATTCGATTTTGTTATTGTTGCCTTTTAAGTTAAAAAGGGAAAAACAGGTCTCTGGCTAAAAAACCAGGCTCCACACTCTTGGGTGCCACATTTAGATGTTGGTTGTTTCGGGAACATTCTGACGAATCCTGGCGGGGTGCTCTCCATCAGGAGACTAAGAACATCACTTCACGTGGCTGTCTACCTTGACGTTGGTCTTTCCCTGAAAGGAACTGTCTGGCCCAAATAAGGGCCTAGCAGCTCCTTAAAACTCACAGTTTCTCTAAAAGTACTGACACTGTTCTCAATATAAGAAACCCGGCTCCACAAACAGGACATCGCGGATTCATACAGTGGCGTGTAATGGTCCCACCTCCCTGGCGGCGGGGCTGTCCTTTGGCGGAGAAACCCAGCGTTGACTCACAATGAGATGACAGCTGCCCCACGGCTGGCTAGGGGACTGGTTGAGCTAATGTTGGTGGAGGCCCCGCCAGAGCCCGATATAAGCTGGACATTTAAGGATGGTTTATTTTAGTTGTAGATTTTACTGCTGCTTACAAGATGTACCTAAGAGCTAAAAATCTAGTCGCACACATTGCAGTTCTCAGAGACTAAAGAACTAGAACAATCAATGTCCAAACTACCAAAAACATAACAAGTGCAGTAAAAAAAAGTCTTTGCTAGGCATGCCTGGATACTAAGAACACAAGGCATGTGTAACTTCTGTCGCTAGGGGGTTGTTCGGAAATTTTCATTGTTCCTTTACTTCATCCATCCAGACTCTAACAGCCTCGCACAGGGAAGATCCTGCACAGCAGTGCAGGAAAGACTGGGAGGTTTGGGGGTGATGACACTAGGTCAGGATTTCCAAAGGTCTCATGAAGACTTAGAAACTTCAAGTGCTAATTCCAACTGGATATAACAAATGGAGGGCTTTTTATCACCACTTCAAAGCTCTGGGAATCAAGATGTATGTTTCCCCCAACATTTAGCTAAAACCTCTTAACACAGATTAAAGTAAAAGACGGTGGGAGCCCTTCCTTTCCACAGTGCGTCTGAGACGGACAAACTCTTTTTCTTATTTCCCCAAACCATGATCTCAGATACGGCATAAATAATTCTTATCATCTCAGCACCTTACGATAGCGGTTACATGGAAAACACATACCACATCTGAAATGACCTGACGCTGGCTGTCGGACAGGTCCACAATTATTCCCCAGATAAACCTATATGCCAACCTTATAGTCTAGTCACCACACTCCTGGGCATTTATCCTACAGAAACGAAAACTTATGTCCACAAAAATATTAATACACCCGGGTTCATAGCAGCTTTTATTCGTGACAGCCCTGAACTGGAAACAGCTCAAAAAGTCCTTCAATGGGTGATGGGTTAACCAGACTCTGGAACATCCACGTAACAGACTCAGCAATAAAAAGAACAAACAACTTGGGTAGACTTCAAGGGTGTTCCACGCAGTGGGGAAAAAAGCCAATCTTCAAAAATGACACACACAATATACTGGCTAGGGGGCAGACACACAAACCAACATTGGTGACAAACTCGTACAGTATTTAAAACACACACACACACGCACGCACACACACACTGTCTTAGTCCCTCTGGCAGGGCTGCTGTCACAGTACCATAGTTTGGGTAGCTTATTAAAAAAAACAAAAACCAAAATTTATTTCTTTGCAGTTCCGTAGGCTGGCAGTCCAAGATCAAAGTGTCGGTAGACATTGTGTCTGGTGACCCACTTTCTCACTGTCCTCATGGAGGGTGAGGGGTGGAGGGGCCGGGAGCTTTCAGAGGTCTCAGTAAGAGCACTGACCCATGAGGGTCGCCTGCTCACCTCCCAAAGGCCCCACCTTTGTGGGCAAAACTCAGGAGAGGAAAGATGCTCTGGAGCTCAGGCCATGCTCCAGGTTGTCACACAAGGGGGCGACTCGGCGGCGTTCAGGAGGAGCTGTTCTTCCCCCACCTGGAAGAGGCGTAATTCAGCAGGCGCAGAATCCGGGTCTTCCATCCTCCCCCTCTCCGGGGAAGCATGCTGGGCCAGGCTCTCTGGGAAGACACAGGCGGGTCTGTGTCCTGTGGGAAGGACACCTTCCCTGGTGGGTCTTCTGCTTTCCTTTCCACAGCAACTGTGGGAAGCAGGTCTGGCTGTCCGTGGGGAAAGAGCAGGACGCGTGGCTCCCAGGCAACATGGACGTGGAGTGTCATACTTCAGGTGTCGTGCGGGAATGCCTGCACCTGGGACTGTGGCCCAGGGACACGAAGCCGCAGCTCCGTGGGAGCAGGAGCGGGTGGCAGGGTTGGTCCCAGCCCACTCTTTGTCTGGGCAACTGTGGCCACGTCTGGGTCTGTGCTGACTGTGTCACCACTTGAGTATACTCATTCATCCCTGTCCTTGCAAAACAAGGACACTTTTGATATTGATGCCCTCCAGCCAGACATAAAAACCGAGAGGGAGCAGCTGGTGGCCCAGTCATCTCCCGCTTTCTGTCAGGATGTTTCTAATGTGTATGAAAGGGCTGTGCACAGGTGGGTGCGCCCCAGCGCTGTCAGCAGAGTGAATTGCTCTGTAGAGATCTGACTTCACGAGACGCACAGGGTGGGGACGAACCGAGAGTGGACACACGCACTTGCCGCCGTCACGTCCCGTGGATGCTCTGAAAGTCTGACCGCGTGCGGGAACCATGTAGGCCTGGTGCACCTGGGGGAAAGTGCCCGGAACTTCTGGAACGTTACATGAACGAACCTTCTCTGGCAAAATCAACTGCTACCCTACGCTGTGGAAAATATGACTCAAGTGTCTAAGGCAACATTCTCAGAGTTCAAACCCCTATTAGGTTGGATGGCATTTCAGGTGCCTCCTAACTTCAAATTGACTATCCCTAACAATCAGAATTACATACTTTAATATTTGATCAATAAGGGATCATTCCCAACCACTGGCCCAAAGAAATACCTGGATCGTTTTCCCCGCCGGCTACTCATATTTTTTTGTGTCTGTTCTCACCCCCACTCTTTTTTTTAATCCTCACCTGAGGACAGGGTTACTGATTTTAGAGAGAGGGTAAGGGAGGCAGAGAAACATTGATAGGCTGCCTTTCATATGCACCCTGACCTGGAACGGAACCTGCAACCTAGGCTGTGCCCCGAATGGGAACTGAACCCCTGAGAAAACTTCTGAGGCCTCACTGAACATTTCAAGTAATCCAAGCGTTTTATGGGTTTCAGATGGCAGAGAAATCAAAATGTAATCGTTGGCAACAGGAAATAAAACTGTTCTCGGAATACATAAAATGCATCGACTACCTGGGAAAGGCAGTTTGAGAAAGGGCCAGTGATTGAAAAACACAGGTCACAGCACCTTTTATTTGTTACTACACAAGCTGTTGGGGCATGAAATACACTCAACTTCTCGTCTTAATACCTTTCAAAATCCAACGGCAAAGTCACTGATGACCGCCTTGGGCTGGGAAGCCACGAGCTTTATGCCTTTGGACACTGTAGCTGGAAAAGAAAACGTGCTAAGTCCGTGAATCTGCCTCCCACACCCAGATTCTCCAAAGCCATTTCCTGTGGGACATGGTGAGGTGGCCCCAGGCCCATGAATACATCCCACAGGACAGTCCCCTCCTGGCCACACAGCTCAGAATTCGGGCGTCGGAACTGGGGTCCCACTCAACAAGCTTCACGTCATCTGTGGCCCAGAGCTATGCAACACTCCAAATTCACAGGCCTGAAATAAATTCTCAGGATTCACTAACTTAGAATAACTGAGATGGATTCACAGAGCCTGGCGGTCACAGGGGCTTGATCTAATTTCCTCTCAGGGACACAGCTGTGTAGTTGGGCTCCATTAAAAAAAATTAAACATTTCCATTGGTAAACAGTGATAATAGCGCAGAAGAATCTATAGTCAATGACTCGCAGCTCAGTGGAACTTGATTTTCTTCTTCCCCAGTTTCTCAAATGCATATTTGAGTTTGGCAGAGCAACTGTCTTGAGACAACCTGAACCCATCTTGCCCACATAGTCACCCTATGACGACCAAATACGTCTACAGAAAACTCAGGAGTAAATTTCATTTTTATTTGGAGTTCTCACATATTATAACAAGAAGTATTGTTATGTGTCCGTTATTTAAATAAACAGTGGTAGTACACCAGGCCACACAACCTAAATTAGGTTCTTTAAAAACATCTGATGCATTCTTGCTCTCGGCACAAAAACAACTTCTTTAAAAAAATAAAACTGTGATTTAAAAGGCCTTTATTTCATAGGGAAGAAGAATAAAAGATAAAGGACAGCAGATGTTTAATTATGTTTGGATTTTTTAGTTGGTCATCCACCCCTTATGTTCTGCAAATGCAAGGAGGAAACTGTCAGTGATTAAAAACAAAACCCTCAGGAACCCTGGCATTCTGGATGATTCTGTGGGTACCTGCACCCCTTATATTTGGAGAATGGAGACAATATTTTAGAAAATCTATCACCCCTCGCCCAAATCCCTTTGATGAAACTATTATGTAAAAAGCAATTAATTATATACATAAATAACATAAAAATATTATCATAAATTAAAAAGTCAAACAATCTCCCACAATTAGTTCATCCCGGGTGAGAGCCGTGAGTGTGTGAATGGGCCCTGTGAACGATGGGAGCTTGGACGGCCCCTTTCCCGTGCCGCCTGGGTCAGGACTCTCCTCTGTTCATGAAGGCATGTATTGCACCAAACAAATTCCAGCCCTATTCTTAAAACCTTCCCACTCGGAATAAAGTGAAGTGCTGAGAAAATTCATTTTGCATAACAAATCATCCTTAGCCTCGCTGGCCACGTAAGGTAACTCCAGCCTCGTTCACCCACTCCTGGCTCATACTCAGTATTTCTTCAAGACGGTCTCCCAAGTCATACAGGGTCTGGGACAAACAGTGATCAAGGACAAGATAAGGCAGACTTATCATCTGATTTTGGACAGCGTTAAAAACAGTATTAGGGGAGTGAAAAATCAAACCTCTTTCTGTTTCCCTGACTGAGCGGCAGGAGGCTGGCTGCTGGTGTGTCAGCCTCACCGACCTGCTCCGAGGTGGGCACGCACGCCACAGGTGCATCCCGGGGAAGCAGAGCCGGTCGCCCCTCGGCACGTTCATTCGGGGTGTCGATGCTTCTCCTAGAGAACTAATCTCCGCTGTCGTTGCCGCCCGGCAGGAACACTGCAGCAGCGTTGCAGTTCAGAAAAACTGGGCTTCCCAAGCGTATTCGACACTGTTACAGGAAGCTGGTCTTGAACCACACTGACCTTTGGAATCGAAGTTGAAACAGCAAGGAACATGAATTTCTTCAGTTCAGGGGACTTTGGCTGAGCCTCAGTCATGATAAACACATGCGATGGCAGGGAATCCACATCCGAAGGTGCCACCACACAGGGACAGCATGAGTTTCCTTATGGCACACAGCTGTGTGCCCCTTTGCATTGGGGCAGTTGTGTAGAACTGGACATGGACTAATCGCCCTACAGTGCAAATGACTTCAGCACGTTAACAAATAAAAACAACATGGCCACTACAGAATCTTGAATACATAATATATGCTTGAAATAAAATTTCCTAAAAAGTGAAAAAACGATCCTGAAAATCAATTCATGGATTAAATTACTAAGAGACCTTTATGCCCGAGTCAGCGACCTCACGTGCCCCTTGCCCGTGATGAACCTGATGGCCGGGGGGCGCTGTGCGCTCTCACGGCCGTTTGCTCACACATGGTTTCCCCCCAAAGTTGTGAAACAAATCCCACGCAACTCAGATGTCAAAGAAGAGACTCCACGTTACTTGAACTTCCACCCGCTCACTTGCAGAAAACACCCCGAAGTGAGGAGACAGCTGCCTGTCATGGCAGCTGGTTTGCCACGTGAGGACTGTCTGTTTTGACACGGTAACTAAGTTCTGAAGGAAAAATATGCTAATAACATAGCACTCGCCTCTCATGATCCTGCTTCTCTTTAAGTTTCGCTTTTCCCAGGGCCCGTGTCCACCAGACCCCGTCTCGCTGGGGGACCCTGGGGGCGCGGCCGCAGCCCAGCTAGCTGCCTGGCTGGGACGGTGCCTGCAACCTGCTCGCGCCTGTGGCCGGCCTGCCGGGGCCCACTTCCTGCGTCAGGCTGGCAGACCTCGACAACTG
The DNA here is from genome assembly GCA_004026545.1 of Mormoops blainvillei. Classification (NCBI taxonomy): domain Eukaryota; kingdom Metazoa; phylum Chordata; class Mammalia; order Chiroptera; family Mormoopidae; genus Mormoops; species Mormoops blainvillei. The sequence goes on along the minus strand of PVJD01016242.1, from coordinate 11,794 downwards.
CTGGGGGATTCGGAGGCAATTCTGCCAAAGCTAAGTCAACCTTACTTACTTTGCAATGTATAATTTTGTTTTTCTCTGTTTGGTATCCAGCGAACGCAACTCAACCACAAACAAGGGAGCCTGTCCGAGGTTCCCTTCGCAAGGCCTCGGCCAGGAGCCTCAGTAGCTGTACATCTGCTGCTGCTGCTCGGCCTGCACCTGGGGCTGCGCCGCCTGCGGCGGGGCGGCCTGTGGCTGCGGGGCCGGCAGCGCGTCCGTCTGCGGCACTGCGCGCCACGTGAGCGGGTGCTGGTCGCTGAGCGGGCCCCCTAGGGGTGTGATGGAGTTGACCAGGGTGGTCAGGTTGATGAAGTGGGCCACGGACTGCGGGCTCGAGGTCTCTGGCTGGGGGTGCAGCTGGATGTCGTTCTGGCGGTTGTGCAACATGGCGGAGCCACTGACTGCATCGAAGGTCACGGTCAGGATTGAGTTGTCCAGCTGCAGCTGGCGTTCCGGGGTGGCTAGGTGTCCTACGGCCACTGGTTGGAGGTTGGTAAACTGAGTCCCGGCTGCTGTGGTGATGGGCGTCATGGTGATGTTGGTCAAGCCAACTGAGCTCGATGGAGTGGTCACGTTTGGGTCACCGAGAGTCACCACCACCTGGAAGAGTCGCAGACAATGTAAACAGTTAAATGGTTCCTGCAAAATGGAGAGTGACAGAAGGCGGTGGTGTTACCTTGCTGAAATAATCATACAGCCAAAGGAGAGAGGCAAAGCATCTTTGTTTAAAGATTAAATCAAGTTAATTTGGTCCTGAATAACTCTAGTGAAAAAAGAAAAACAAGATACAGACACAATCATACAGGCCATTGGGTAGCACTGAGAAACACATGATTTCACTGGCTAGAAAATAATAGAGAAAAGTAATAACGAGAAAGACAGAAAGTATAATCTTCACTGTTCATTCGCTCCCCCAAAGTGCCTCATCGTTGGTCAATGACAAACGCAACAAGAACGCTACAAGGGTAATGGCCGAATTTGTAGCACTAATAGTTAATGACCAACAAAGAAAGCATCTTGCTTTCTCATGCAGAGGGATGAAAGGCCAAGTCAACACAGATGTCGGTGCAGCCTCAGACGCACGCTGGGCAAAAGACCGGCGGGCCTCGCCACAGAGGGATGGAGGTTAAGTTGATTGGAAAATGCCATTCAGGAAAGCAGACTGGCTGGCCACTGTCCTTCCCTTCCTCCAGCTCTCACTGGACGGCTCCTTCGGTCTGCAGGGTCCGCTCTCCCTGACGGGTCAACAGATGCACTGGGACCACATCCGCCCTGAAGGGACACACTTAGGCCGTTGACAATCTCCCAGTTCCCAGCCGGCTCTCCCTAACACCCAGGGGGTCATGCTGCTACTCCCTGTGACAGCTGTGCCTCTAGGTCAGCACTGGGAAATGCTTAGACGGCAGAGTGCTGAAGTGAAAAATGGGATGTGTGCCGACGGCTCCCGCAGGTATGTTAGACAGGGAGGGGAGCAGGCTCCCGGGGCCCCTGCACCTGGGCATCTGCCCCGCCCCCCGCCCCCAGCACAGGAAACAGCGACCTGCTGGATGCTCTGCACTGCGGAGTCGGTCTCGTCACCCACGCCGCCCGTGAAGGCCGGCTCCTTCTCCGAGTACTCGCTGAAGGCCGCGTCTTCTGGCACCGGCGCCCCTGCCTCCTCCTCCGGTTTCTGCTTCCTCTTGTGACTTCTCCTGGCGGCTTTCACGGGCTTGCCTTCTGCCAAGTCTTCCTGCTCCAGACCCAGTTCAGGCTGCAGGAAAAGAAGTGTGGGCAACATTCGGGTCAACGGGACGTGAGCCCACGGTGACCATCCTGGTCCCAGCACAGGCCCCGAACACGCTCCAGGGTCAGTGGTAAGTCTCTTGAGCCACCGAGCTGACACAGGGAACAGAGTGACCACAGCTTATCTGCTCCTTGCACTTCTAAAGACTGTGGCAAGTTTCAGAGTTTTTTGTTAAATGGAGCAAACTGCACATAAATCACATTTTAAAAAGCTATATTTTGTGCTGAAATATAAACACAAATTTTTAAAAAATAAAAATTTTAAGCCACTGTTTCAACTCTGACGCGCTCAGCCTGAGGCTAAAAATGTTTCACATAAGGCTCTCATCCCCAGAATCAATTCTGGGTCAAACAGGTTTGACCACAAGGGCTAAACCATCATCTCCTTTGTGGACAGCAAATAGGGTTCAGCCATGATGGTGACACCAGATGGTGCCCCGCACTCTCCTCTGGGAGCTGCTGCACGGTGGCCAGTCTTCTGACCCACACTGGGCTCACTCAGAGTCACAGAGGCCACTGAGCAGTGGTGGCCAGAGAGGCACTCCACTTTGGTCATCCATCACCGTCCCAGACCTCTGGCGCCACACCACGAGACTCGGTCCAATGCAGCGGCAGAGAGACCCGGGGGAAACCTGCCAGGACATGGTCACCGCGAGACTGCCCACAGCAGGGCTGGTCGTGGCCTCTGGGGTGCCACTGGCGTTGTCATGCTCACGCGGTATGAGCTGGCACCTAAGCACTGCACTCAAAACACCATTTCAAGAGAAAGAGGTACAAATGAGATCTTAAAATAGCCCAGAGTGAGACGTGTTCTCTTTAAAATAAAAGGAAATTTTTATAAAGATGTTGATTAAAAGTTCCTTTAGAAGTAAGTCTGTCTAATACACTTAGAGTTTTCTTATCAATCTAATTATGCTAAGTTTTTCTGGAAACCATCTGTGATGGTTAATATTAAGTGTCAACTTGGCTCGGCTAGGGTGCCACTTGTTTGGTCAAACAGCAGTCTAGACACTGCCGTGAAGGTGTTTTGTGGATGATGTTAACATTGAAATCAGCAGGCACCGAGGAAAGCAGACGGTTCTCTAAACTCTGGGTGGGCCTCATCCCATCAGTGAAAGCCTTCAGAGAAAAGATTGAGGTCCCTGGAGGAAAAGGGAATTCTGTCTCCACTTGCCTTCAGACTTGAGTTGCGACATCAACCCTTCCCTGGGTCTCCAGTCGGTCCTCTGCCCTGCACCTTTCAAACTTACCAGCCTCCACATCACATGAGCTGATTCCTTAAAATTCCAGAAACTTCCAGAAACTAAAAGGCTCTTGGGGAGAAGACTGACCAAAAAGACGGAGTGTGAGACAAAGATGAGGCAAGAGGCACGGACCACAGGGCTTCCCAAAGTGCTCCTGATGCCCGCCTGAGTCCTGGCGGCCCCACTCTGCAGGTGTCTGGGAATCTAGAAGTTTCCCGGGATGCCCACCGTGCCGGGGCCACTCTGTGCTCACCTGCACGATGCCAATGGAGGAGGCGTCAATGGTGGTGGTCTCTGGGAGGTGGTCCAGATCGTCGATCCTCACAGCCAGGACCTACGGGAGGGCGCGGGGCAGTGAGCTGGTGACAACTCTCAGTCCCCCACAGGCACGCCTGCCCCGAGTTTCCGGGCCAGCTCCGCGAGGAACTGACCTTGGAACCTTGCTCCCAGAATCCCCTGCAGGCCTGCCGCTCCCATCAACCATGCGCCCTTACTGCAGGCTTCTGCAATGCTCTTGCACATGCAGGGTGTCCCCAGGGCCTGTCTGGGCATCACTTCATGCCCACTCACCAGTGCCCGAGTGGGGCACACTGTGTTTCTTCCCTTTTTTTGCCCATACTAATGTGTTTTCAGTAAGTAAAATTTCAGTGAATCTTGTTATTTCAAATCAATGTCCCACAAGGAATCACCAAAAATGAGACCTTTATACCGGAAACACTTTACTCTTCAACGTGCCCCAGGGGTGGGTACTTTCAGCCCCAACCTTCCCTCCGGGAGCCACACTGCTCGGGCCTGAGGGTGTGGATGCAGGCTGTGCTCACTCCCTCCCATGGGCCCACAACTCCCTCCACGATCACTGGGTCCTGCCCTGATCCTTGTCCCTGCTACTGTGATGAGTTCAGCCAATCAAATCATAAGGGAGACCACGGGACATGGGTGCAGAGGGAGGGGAGCGCCCCAGAAAGGCACGATGGAGGCGGGTTGCTGAGGACAGGGCAATGAGCCGTGGGAAAGCCACACAAGATTGGGGAAAACTGTAGAGGTCTGTCCGCAAGGCTCTTCGTCCAAACGCCTTTGCAAGTGTCTACATTTCTGCTCAAGTAAAGCAAACAAAAATGTAAACGAGGGACCACACATCGTGGCTGTGGCTCAGTTCAGACGACACGGAAACACAGCTTGGAGTGAAGGGCTGGGGCTGTCTCAGACAGGACAGCAAACAAAGGGGCACGCACGTTTCAAGCTGCCATAAACACGGACGTGGCACCGAGGACCCAAGTGCGACTGTAATGCTGCAAAACCGAGTAAAAGCAGCCAGAAGCCACCGAGTGTTTACTCCACCGTCACCACCACCATCACTATCACCGTCACTTCCTCCACCGCCGCCACCACGACCACCAGCACATCTACCACCATCATTGTCATCACCAGGGTCCTAGCCACACAGTCCAGAAGCTGACACCACAGAACCACCACAGGAGCATTCATTGGCTTTAATCTTATTAGGAAATAAGACCACAAGTGAAAAATGTTTTTTGTTTTAATTTTTAAAATGTAACATTCATTCAAACCAGAAAGATCACACAGTGAAGCCATCCCATAGAATCAGCTCTGAAAGGTCCCGAATATGTGGGAGTAGTTTACACCCAACATCTCAGCGTGTTACTCGCTTCTAACCACCCCCACCCCGAGCCTGCGCAGAGTCATGGGACAGGCTGCAAGGCCCACTGTCCCCACGGCCCAGCCAGGCCTCACACCACAGGGAGCCCACCCGGGTCCCCGCCCACCCCTCTCAGCCATGTTCTCTGTCTGGTGTCGCCTCCTCCAGGTCACCTGCTCCTCTCCATAATTACCTAACCGCTTGCCTACTTCCTCGCTCCCTCTGTCTCCCACCCAAGACTGTCACCTCCAGGAGGGCGGGGCTTACCCTGGTTGGCTGGCTCCGCAGCGCCCGCCACTAGCAGGCGCTTCCTCTGTATTTGTTTGAACCAACATCGAATGAAAGGGCTGCGAAAGGACCCAAAGGGATGGCCCCGCGAGGACAGGCTAAAGACAAAAGGGGCTGAGAACAGAGCCGACGACAGAAGAGCCCCAGCGGCACTTCCTTTACCCTTCTCCGTCTGCCAGGCGTCCCCTTCCAGGAGCCAGGTCTGCCTGGTGTGCGCGACGGAAACACACTGCCCCCGTTGGAGACGCGGCCACAAAAGGTGGCCTTGCAGAAAGCTCAATTAGGAAGTGATCATTGTCCCCGGCAAAAGGACTCGGTGGCTGAAAACATATCCTGGGCCCCTCTGCGTTTGCGTCCTCCCTCTCCGCCCAGCAGCGCACGGACTTGCGCACGCTTAACAGCTGGGCCGAAGAGGCCCACGAAGTCGGAAGGGCTCCGACCCCAGACCCCTCAGGTGCCACTGGGTGCATCCAAAGCACCTGCTCTGAGCCCTGAGCCACTGTGTTTGCTGACACCTCCGGGTCCTGCTCAAGACTTTTTGTTTTTCAGGGTGAAAATACTGGCTGGGGGAGGTCTGTGGGGACCCCAGCTCCATGTATCATAGGACATGGGCCAGACGCCTCAGAGGACTGGGGAGTTCGTGGCCTCCTGTCCTGCTGGAACGGGCGCCGAGGAGGTCACGGCGAGGTTCCAGGAGGAAGAGGCACGCGCATCCTCCCCACATGAGGGCAGACTGTGCTTTGGTAATGGTAGAAGTGATTTATGTTTATTATTCCACAAGGAGTCGAGTATGAAGAAACGGCCCCGACCTTCACCACCGGGGGAACACCCCTGGGTACTGCTGTTTCCTTCCTTCCCCACCCGTCTCATTCACACGGCAAAGGTGAGGGCTGCGGGCACACGCACAGTGGTATGATGCCCACTGTGTACTCACACAGCGCCCGCTGCTTTCTTCATGATAAGTGTTTCACAGTTTTATTTATGATTGTTTGTAGAGTCAAGCACATTGCTAAGCCAACACTAACCTGACCCACTCCTCTTGCTTGGCATTAAGGCGTCCAAAGACCCATTCCTGACGTACTAGAAACCCGCCACTCTGCCTTCCAGAGGGGACCCACGGCAGAGGGCCTGACCCACGCCAGCCACATGGAATCTAAAACCCTCCTGCTCGGTCAATGGACCGGGGCAGCAGCTGCCATGTTAGCCTCCATTTCTGGGGTTCAGCGAGGGCGGGTGCTTTCTCCTATCTTCACCCATGTGCGTTTCCTCACACACCGCCTCGCGGGGACGCACTGCCTCCCTCAAGTTCTTCTCACTGAACGCTTATCATCTCTGCCAGTAGAGGAGGCACCGTGAACGGCAGCAACACCGTACACATTTTCGAGTTTGCCCTTTGCACGATCTTTTAACTACATCAGTTCTAAGTGTGATGCTGTTTATGTAGTCAGATCTACTGATGTTTTTGTTCATGGTGTCTTTTGTTGCTTTAATGCATGAAGAGTTTTTCCCTTTTGGTGATCTGAGAACCGTTTACCTCCATTTCCTGCTAGTTTTATTTTTCAGTTTGCTTCCTTTTAAAGTAGGAGGAATTATTTAATGTCCTGGGCCTTCCTTTAGAACAAGCTTCCAGGCAAGCCGGGTCTTCTTGCCTCTATGATTTCTCCCTCTGGGTCCTCAATGCCACCCTGTGATTGGCCCCCAACACCACCTGGACACTCCCTGTTCTGCACATTTTATTAGCCACTCCAAAGGAAAGAGCAGGGGCAAGGGGGCTGGGCTGTACTTCCGTCTTGCGGTAATTCCAGGGAAAATTAATTTATAACCTTAGCAAATAACAGGTGAGGCTCTTCTGCACATTCGTTCAGTGCCTCCCTCCTACGTGCAGGCCCTGCAATTCAGAGGGAACGTAAGACCCAGGCCCTGCCTTGAGGAATTCTGGGTCTGCAAAGGGAGACAGATCTGTGGGCCGGGTGGCGGTGTCTCAGGGCAGCAGAGGCAGCCTGAGGGGTGGGGGCAGAGGGGCTAGGCCGGTGTGGGGTGCAGGCAGGAGAAGGACGCTCACCTCCGGGTGCTTGCGTCGCATGTGTCTGCTCATGGAGGCCCTGGTGGACACCTTGGTCCCACACAGCTGGCAGCTCTGTGCTTCGACCTTGTCATGGGTGAGCTGCACATGCTTCTGCAGCATGTACTCGGTGACATACTTCTTGTCACACACAGAGCATGTCCACTGCTTGCCCACTTCACACAGACACACATACACACACACACACACGGGGAGAAAAAGACAAGCACAGGTCATGAGCGAGGTCGTCTGCAGCCTGCAGGACAGGCAGGGAGGGTGCTGCCCCCTGTGCACATGCTGCCGGGATCATCCCCTGGGGTCGGCCTGAGACAAGAATGACAGTGGTCCCCTCCCCCACTAACTGTGGAGCCACGCCATTGCTCTAACATCTGAAAATTCAATAATGGGTATCTGAAATTTGAGCAGATTTTTAGGGTGCAGTGGGCCGCCATTGTGGCAGAATAGCACCAGACATTCCAAAACATTCTACATCACAGGGTCACACAGCTGTGTCCCCCCCACACACACACCGGGGCTGTGACATGTGGCCGGACACTCCTTCAGGCTGCACCTACTTACCTGTGTGGATGAGCTTGTGGGTCTCCATCGTGTTTCTCTCACTGAAAGTCTTTCCACACAATTCACACATGAAATCTTTAATTCCTGCAGGAAAAGGCACACTTAACTTGCGATGTTTCACAGAGCTTTAGCCTCACACAGCAGCTGTCTTGTCCCTGACCCATTTCGGCATTTGGAGAGGCCACAGAGGAAGGTAGATTGCCAGGGGACACAGACTGGAAACATTCACTGAACAGTCATCAGAAAACTGTGGCTTGGAAAATCTGCCCTCTGCAGGTGGCAGGCAAGGTCCTTTCCTCAAAAAGCGTGGCAGGTTAGTTTCAGCCCAGCACCCACGGGACTGCCGGACATTCTGAAGGCGCAGAACTGGGTGCAATGAGCCTTATTCTGCATTAGCTCACGACAAGAGAAGGCAGACGCCACGTTTATGAAACTCAGGTGGCTCCTGTTAAGAGTCCCATCAGCTTCATCCTAGATGCCGGAGCTCCCACCGGTCAACCTGGTGCAAACATCCCACTTGCCTGCAACCTGGCGAGCACCTGGAACCAAGGCAGAGAGGCTCTCGCCCAAAGTGTCACACTCAGACAAATCCCCTCGCTAGGGTAAGCCTCCTTCTGTTCGCGTCTGCCGTAACTCCCTCTTAGACACACATTTACCCATGTATAAATGTCTTACAAACAATGGGCTCATATCTGATGTTGCAGAGGCTGCTTTTCCTCCCACTGTACCACGAACTCTGTGTAAACTAACGGCATCTCATCACTTTTAATGGATACATTCTTTTTTGGCCATTGCCCTAGTGATCGACACTTAAGGTGTCCCAGAATCTGAAATCAGCTTGTATAATCTCTGGGCCCCTGTGTGACCACTTCCGGGGCAAACATTCCCCCAGGGAAATGGCTGAGTGGGGCAAGGGCCCTGCAGAACTGGCAGGTATCGCCAAACTTGTACTGGCGAGGCAGGCAGTAGCCGGCTCCTGTGCGCATGCGCAGTGACGCGACCGACAGGGCGCCTGTGGGATCAAAAGCTCCCCAGACGCCAGACGCTTATTCGCGCCGCCCAGAGCTCGGAGCTCGCTGGAACCCCGGCTTATTGGGAGCTAAAGAGAGAGGCTGCGAGGTGTTCTTGTCTGAGCCGTTCCACCACAAGGCGCAGCGGTTGCCACACGCTCCGCACTCCGGCCAGGACTCACCAGTGTGCCGCTTGTAGTGCTTGAGCATGTTGACCTTCTGCGCGAACTTGCGGTGGCACTCCTTGCACTCGTACTCCTTGATGCCCTTGTGCAGCTTCATGTGGTGGCGCAGCGCGTGCTTGGTCTTCATGCCTGCGGGACAGAAGCAGGTGGGCGTCTGCCACACCCCACCTGCGCCACAGTACCTGTGCCCAGGACCCCCGGCAGCACCCACGCCCAGGACCCCTCGCACAGTGGCCGCGCCCAGGATCCCTCGCACAGTGCCCACGCCTAGGACTCTGCACAGTGCCCACGCCCAGTACTCTGCACAGTGGTCGCGCCCAGGACCCCTCGCACAGTGCCCGCGCCCAGGACTCTGCACAGTGCCCGCGCCCAGGACCCTGCACAACGCCCACACCCAGGACCCTGCACGACACCGGCACCCAGGACCCCTCCCACAGTGCCCGCGCCCAGGATTCCCGCACAGTGCCAGTGCCCAGGACCCTGCACAATGCCCGCGCCCAGGACACCTCGCACAGTGCCCGCACCCAGGATCCCTCCCACAGGGCCCACGCCCAGGACCCCCACACAGTGCCTGTGCCCCTGACCCTTGAGCACGCATAGGTGTCAGTGATTGCAGAAAGGGTGAAGAGAGAGGACAGGGCTAGGGGCTCCTCTTGGAAAGGATCAGCCACCAAGGAGACAGTGGCTGCACCACTGAAGGTCCTTAGGATTTACTGTCAACATCTGGACAGCTCATCTCGGCAGTGCCCGCCCCGCCCTGGCAGTCAGCGCTCCAAAGAATGAGAGCTATCAGTAAATGTCCCTAGTGTCCTATCATGACTCAGTCTGGTATCGGGGAAGAGCAGTACGAGCCTCCTGATGTCTCCTGCTGATATTGCTGTTGCGAAAGTAAGGAAGATCAGAAATAAAGCCCCTGGACATTCTAGCTTTATGGCCTAAGCCCAAACTTTCAGCCCACCTTTAGTTTAACTTCACAAAGTCGACCTTTGCTGAAGGAGATGAAATAAGCCACCTCCTTACCCAGGCCAGTAGAGAAGGGACCACCTGGTTCAGGGTGTGACTTAGGGGCACAGAGTCTTAGCCTGGGACACCCATTAGGTGGGCAATGCTGCACAGAAGGGCCAGCATGAGGGCCACGGGGCTGCAGGCAGGGGGCGCTCTGGAGCAGAGGGGCAGCAGTTCACAAGCAGGTAGTAGATGCATCCAGTCCTACTGGCCTCAGGCCGACCCAGAAACTGGCCTCTGCAAGAGTGGGGGAGCAGGCAGACCATTACAGCTGCCCTGGGTAACAGCAACGGGAGACCCCTGTGCCCACAGAGTCCTCTCTTCAGCTGGACTTCCACTCCACAGCTCCTTTCCAGGTTACCTAGGAAACCCTGGGCTTCAGTCCACGGAGACATGGACCTCACCCAGCTCCTGACCAGCTCTGAACCCCAGATGCAGACGAACCACCGGGCTCTCTCCCCTCATCCGCCTGTCTTGTGGGTACAGCAGGGGGTTCCTAGGCTACGGGGTCAGGAGGACATTGCGGGGCCCTGTTTTTCCCTTTAAAAAAAATCACACATGCTCAGAGTGAAAACAACTACAGGTGACACGAGGTAAGTCCAGCCGATGGCTCTCCAGTAGCCTGCCCTTTCGGGGACACACTCCAGGGCACATTCTTGCCACGCACCCCAGGACCCTCCACTGTGTGGCCACTTCTGCTGGCTCCGCCATTTGCTGTTGCCTCGACATCAGGCCCGGCCTGACCACGGCACTGCTCGTGCCAGTGCACACTGCTCATGGCCTGTATTGTTCACCACAGACACCGGAGCCCCTACCACAGCCCGGTGCTGTGCCAGGTGCCGGAGGCTGAGCGGGGAGCCAAACAAGGGCCCCAGCCCCACCGGGGAGGGACAGGCAAGTAAAGGCAGAGCGTCACATGAGAAGGAATGAAGAGAAAAAGGGCAAAGTGATGAAGATGGCAGGAGCTGGCAGGGGATGCCGGGATGCTGGCTCATGAAGGGGAGGGGCGTCGCGGGATCTCCCTCAGTGAGGCATCCGAATGTGGCCTGAGAGAGTGGGAGGGGCTGACAGCTACTGTGGGGGAACAGCATTCCTGGTGGTGGGGGGGGCGGCCAGGGCAGAGGCCCTGTGGCTGCTGTAAGGAATTCCTCAGTGTTTTAAACTATCCCACCAGAGCAGGGCAGCAGTGGGCACATCTTTACGTGGCAAATACGTTCCGTCCTGCACTGGTTGCCCCCCTGGCTGTGCCTGGCACAGCATCTTCGCTTTGGCCCTTGATGGGACAGTCACTGCAGGGTCGGTGCCCAGGGGATGAATGAACAAAAGGGAGCTGGTCTTTACTGTTTGCCCCCACCGGCGCCTCTCTCCCATGTGCACCTAAAATGAACTTACTCTAAATCACAAAAATAACACACGGTCATCAAAAACCAAAACAAAACAGAAAATGCTCAGAAGTAAAGAGACGACAAAGCCCACTGCCCATTTTGACCTCCCCAACCCAGCCAGTGTTTGTGACAGTCATGTTTCTCTTTCCAGTTAAAAAGAAAAGAAAAAAAAAATCGGAGAACAATTTTGAAATACACACTACTGCCACATGGTGGACATTTTAGGGAGGACATTTGAAGGCACTCTACTGTGATTTTGATGCAGTCTGCATCACATTTACAATTTACTTTGGAGAAAATAGGTATTTTTTAAATACTTAGAATTCTACCCTGGCCGGTGTGGCTCAATTGGTTGGGTCTGATCCCCAGTCAGGGCACACGCCTGGGTTGTGGGTTCGGACCCCAGTAGGGGCACGTGCAAGAGGCAACCAATCGACATTTCTCTCTCACATCGAGGTTTCTCTCCCTTTCTCCCTCCCTTCCCTTCTCTCAAGAATCGATTAAATGAAAGAGAAGTTAGAATTCCCACACCCGGAATGGGTCCCTTTCTAACTTTTC